>JXUT01145927.1:0-24375 GCA_000934455.1 Apostichopus parvimensis | reverse complement strand
TAAGACAGCAACTCAAATATGGGAAATTATTGTCAAAATATATGAATTACAACTCAATCCAAATATGCAAATTGAATTTCTCAGTTCTATGGAGTGCCTTAAATGACACAATTTTCTGTTCTTATGCCTATTAAGTTAAAATCTCTATTCATAATACCTCTTTTTAACTATAGCAACAGATGATTTCTAAGCGTAAGTGGAGGATAATTCTTTAATCTATTTCAAATTACCAGAAGGCCATGTGACAGTGTAAACATTGAACTAATACTATCTAATTCTTATTCATACTCACAGCTCTATTGATACAGTAAAGGTATGAGTGTTCTATAAATGATTGGATTCTTAAAACTAATTGTGAAACAAATGACGACTTAAGAAGAAAAAAAAGAGAGAGATCAAATAATTCAATTATTTAATTAATCAAATATTCTCTTACACTTTGGTCAGATTGCTAAATATCGTGGTGACCCAATCCCGTTTACGAGCATCTGATAGAGTCTGTCCGTGTTCCTCTATAAACATTTCTGTTGGTTTAAGTGCATTGCTGATGTAGGCCGAAGGCTTGGATGTGACCTGAAGCAAGAACAAGATAAGACTACATTTTATATGATCTAATACACTGGCTGCCAGTGCATTGCAGGTTGCAATTGAAGATTCTTTTGTATACTTATAAAGCCCTAAACGATCTGGCCGCAGTTTACATCTGTGAACAGCTTCAAATGCACCAGCCATCCAGGAGTCGCTGTTCTTTACCCAAATCGCTACTGGTTGCCCACACAGTTAGACAACTTTCAGTTATGAAAATGGATGTTTGACAGATGTGCTGTAACATTATGGAACAGTTTACCTGAGGGAGCTAAGCATGCAAAAAATACCCAATTGCTCATAGTGGCTATTCAATCTATTATGTAGGAAGAAGGAAGAAATGAGATTTGATGGATTTAGTTGATGTTTTTACTTTTTGGTAGGTGGGAGGGAGGGTTGGTGTGAGCAAGCACTGCAGGAAACAGAAGATCTAAAGAGAAGGGGGATTAGTTACCTCTCTATTGGTCCTACGGTACAACCTTGGTATATCGTGAGCAGCTTTCAAATGTACCGATGATAGGCCACACACTTCATCTATTACATAAACACTCAGGTCCCCGACCTTAACACTGACAGCTTTAGCTGATTCGTTGAAGGCTTCTGTGGGGAGAAAGAATGTAAGACGGTGAACTGACAGTCAGGAGTACTTCTCATAGCCTCAAAGAAAACTTTCTTTTCATTTGCTGTTTATTGCTCTTGACTCACAGTCCAGATCCTCTAGATGTTAACCTACGAAGTTCCTCTCGAGTCAGCCATGGACCAAGTGATTACTAGACAGCTAATTGGCTTAGTGATCTCTTGCCTCATTTAAATGAGAACAATCAACAGTTCGCAAGATTTTCTAAGTGTTGACCATTACACACTTCAAGTGATCTGCTAGGTCCTACTTATCAAACATCAAGTGCAGTTAGCTGTTCCAGCACTTTAGACATTGCATGCTGTTGACGTGACACGCTATACTTTTAGACGTTTCCCAGGCGTTCAGATTTTGACCTAATATGACATTTGACCTTCACAGAAACAATAGGTTTCTTAGTAATCACTAATGTGGATCTAAATACTATGTACCAAAGTTAATTTAAGCTTTACATATTCAGTTATTGAGTTTACAAGGTTACAAGTTTGATCTCTGTTGACCTAAACTAACCTATGACCTCTACCAATGTTGAAAAGTTTCTTGCACTCACAATGGTGGATACACATCCCAAAGTTTGAATTTCGCCCAACCTTTACTTTTGGAGTTAAAAGTGTTTATAATGTTTTCAAACTTTGACCACTGTTGACCTTAATTTTCAACAAGGGCCAATTAAGTGCTAAGGAAATTGACCATTGACCTTACCTTCAAGGGCTAGCTCATCGTCACATCCAAGGAGAGCTAATTTTGGTTGAATGGCTCCGGAGAATAACGCTGGCAGCTGATAAAAACAAGGAAAAAGAAAACAACTGCATGTAATTAACCCACAGAGGAAGATCTACAAATCAAAGTTGTATAAAGTTACAATCTTACCATAGTTTCTCAAAAGTAACAATCTTACAAATGGCAAATAAGATAATTCTACCTGATGGCTGAATGAATTCACTGTCGTACTGGTCTCCGTGATTGGTATTATATTAACAGCTAGACAAAATAATCCTGACTAATTCTATGATTGCAATACAATCCTTGTATCTTTAGTACCTACCATCTCATTGGTCAGTATATCAATGTCAGTTGCTAGGTGAACAATCTGTCCCATAGTGACAGGGGTATTAGCAGGCTGCTGATTGGCTGACAACTGACCATCTCCTTTCTCTTCTACTTTCTCTTCCTTGACATCCTTCTTCACAGAGATGATCTGAATGAATTGACAGGAGAAAGAAAATCTTCGTCTCTTATCCTCCCACTCGACAGAAAACAATCTGACCCATAATTACACCTTAATTGAGGTAAACGATAGTGTGGAACAGTTGCTCAATTACTTACTGACTCTTATTTAAATATATGTAAACATACAAAAGTGTCACAACGTGGAATGAGGTGTAGTTATTAAGATTACGTAAAGTGATGCAACTCTGACATAAAAATGCTTTAATTATGTCTTTAGTTGTTATAAGTATCGAGCTTATTCGTTGATTCAGTATAAAAGAGACTAAAAAGTGTATTAGATTAATATAAACTGTTCAGTTTGCTATGTATGGCTGTATCTCATTGTATGGATCTATGGGAGTGAATAATAAACATGACACGATAAATATTTCCACAGATTTAAACGTTGTCTACTGTCATTGTCTACTGTCGTTGTCTACTGCCGTTGTCTACTGCCGTTGTCTACTGCGATATGCTGTGATAACATTGCTGATGGATGCCAAAACTAGTGTATGCTTGCGAGAAGGTTAACTTGTTAAGGGTCGTAAGAGAAAGCAGATTATTTGTGGATAAAACGGATAAAAATGGATAAAATGATTTAATTGGCCTTACCTCCTGCTGATAGATTTCATAAACCCAGACAGAGTACCTAGAGAGAAGTTGCTGAGTCAGCTTCCAGAAGCGGTGACACAGCGGTGAAAGATAAATTTTGTCGTCCCAGCAACGACGAAGACAATCTGACAACGACTGGGAGACTAACAGCTGAAACCTTGAACCATCTAGAAAATACATGGAAAGTTTGAAAAACGTGTGATATTAGTTATTTATGTAAATATTAAGGACCATCTACATCCAGTTCTGTGCTCCTTAAATACTTTTCCATAACTCCTTATAAATGCAATATATTTGCAACCTGCTACTCATTTCGTCCATGGTATGTTAGATATCAGACTATAAACAACATATCATTTCCTAAACACAAAGAGTGACTAAGGGGTGATCCTTGTAAATTAGAAAATATTAATTTAAGGTCAAGACATAATTGAAATATAAGATTGACAAATTAAACATGCCTGTTGCAATGATGATGGTACTATGGAACTGTTCTGGTCCACTAATCTCAAATCTGATCTTAGACGAGAGGTTACTGATTACTTCTGTACACGTCATGACGACAAAAACAACATTCTAAGTTCTAAGTTCAAATACATACAGGAATTACATTCAAAGCAACACAGAAAATGTACATCAAATTAGAAAGTTATCAGTGGGTATAATTCATGTACTTTAAATAGCAATTAGAAATTCCAGGTCAATGATATTTATCAGGTGTGAAGTGAAAGAACTTTAACATGACGTTCTTTAATATGAAGAAAATATATAATACTAACTTGAAGATTTGCTAAAACCAGACACAAAAGCAGACTCAAGGGCACCTGCTATTTCTTGAAACCTGAAACAGAAAATGAAAGGGATATGATTACAGTTACAAGTGTAACAGTGAGACCCAAGGGAAGACATTTCAAAAAACAAAAAAAACTATTACCTAGTTAGAAAACCCCAGAAGCACACAGAAATGTATAGTGTTAATCTACATTTCAATGGCAGTAGAAAATACACTTACATACAGAACAATAAAAAGAAACTTGATTTCTCTAAAATTATCAAATACACATACTATCTGGTATCCATGTTAAGGACATTACTTCACTATGCTATCAATACAGTCTGCTATCGGTGTTAAGGACATTACATCACTTTGCTATCCATACTGTTAATACAGAAGGTGTATTTACTAATACTCACAAACAGAAACATTACAAGTTTCAGTTACCACATTGATAACAAAACTGACTACAGTAACAGTGATATTTGAACCGATTTCTCTGATGAAAATTCAATAAATAGATCAATACCTTAATTGAAAGTAAACCGGGAGGCTCCACTTGGCCATAAAAGTCGTGAAGCTATGATGACTTCGTAACCTCTTCACACTCGCTTGAGTTCCACACTGTCTCTCAAATCTATCGACAAACTCCATCGCCAACAAATATTTCTGCACGTTGAGAAAATTTAAAATAGCAAGAGATGGATTAGTAATCAAAGATATATATTCAGCAATCTACGGTTGTATCAAGTTTAATGTTCAAAGAGCCTTGCTGTACGTGACAACAACTCCCCGACTATGACAGATACTATGTATGTTAGGCTATGGTAGAAGTCAATATCAATTTCTCTCTTTTCTTTTGCAAGAAATAAGACTTTTGGTTATTGAAAATTGTTTTGAAAAATTGAATGAATTTGTACTCAATTTATAACTCAATGTTATGGATTTGGTAAATCCATCGAAGAGCTGATATTTGGTCGAAGATGACAGTGCTTGAAGATGAACTCACAATGAATAAGTGAAAAGTAGATAATAGCATATGTACATAACAATGGGGTGCCACTAACACTGGTCACATGAATTGCTACAAACCAGACCAATACCAAGTTTGAAAACTATGCTTAATTATTAAACAAAGAGAGTAAGGTCAAGGAGCAACATAATTAGTGCATTCTCAGGCATTATGCGTTAATTACCTCATGGAATGTGTTTGGGTTACCAGGAGCAAATATTGAGGACGTCCTGGTCTCTAGGCTGTTGGCTATCTCAGGCCAAACTGCATTCACTAGAAAGTCATAACCTCTCACCACTTCTTCACCTTTTGGGCTGTTTTATTTTTTTTGGAGGAAAAAATAAATAACTTTTAATTGTTCCATCAGATCTTTGTGAATAATTTTGCAAGTTGTACAATTTGCTTACATAGCTACAACGATTGTTTCAGTGGAGATAACGAAGCTTTCCAAACAATTATGGGTCATGTTTTGTTTACCAGTCAACTAAATAACTTTACTACCTATCATATCTACAATGCAAAACCAGTTGAATCCCAAAATCAAGTAAACAAGATCATCAACTCCTGAGAATATTTTTTACTTTATGACACAATGGGTGGTCACATGAGGACAGTTACACACAGCGGTACTTTAGTGAAGTTTTCCTTTTCCCTTTTAATTCCTAGCAAACTCTTTAATTTCAAGGTATATTGATCTTAGTTCACTGCTAAAAATCAACCGCTGCATATTCATGAAAATACTTCTATGACCAGCCAGTTGGGACAATTTTCTAATGCTAATACCACTATATACTGTCCACCCGGATCACGCTTCCAAGCACTCGTACTGACAGTGTAATCAGTTCCTAACCTTCACCTGATAGAATCAGGATATTGGTACTGCTCATACTGTCAGTATTAGTGCTTTGAAGCAGAACATAAATGTACAGTTAAGACAAAAAAATCGCATTCAACTGGGCGATTTGATCATTATTTGATAAATGCTCTGTGTACTTCACACATGCAAAAATGTATTTCAAGTGGCATTTCAAAATTCAAGTTGATGAATTATATCTAACCATAGTATTTTGCAGGGATGTAGGAGGTGAGGGAGAAGAGGTGGGTGGGGGGGAGGGTAATGGGCATACATCATATCCCAAATAATTTACCTTTTAAACTATAAATAAATGAAGGATATACATTGCACAATTTCAGAGTACTTTCTTTTTCTGAAACATGTTTTGTACGAGAGAACAACAATTTTCCAAAATTGCAATAAAAATGTACCTCTCAGTAAGTCGGACCCTCCTATGCCTCTGTTCTGTACACAAAGGGTACTGTTTCATATTTATAATATTACAGCATTTCTGCCGATTTTCAGATCACTTTACTACGCATGCAAATACACAAATGATCATAAAAATTGCAATGATGATGATTAGTTTATTATCAACAACCCTCAATCTGTTACCCAAGTTACCTTTGGCTGGCACACGTGACCTGTCGTATAAGTTGACAGTGCTTGGGTACATACTCCAGTATTTTAGAGAACATTCCCTTCAATCCCTGAGGATGGTTCTGCAGAAAGCCTTCGTTGATTATCTGTCGAAAGGGGGAAAACCCACAATGAGATAAACTGTGTTTATACTAAACTTGCGACACAAAACATTTTATTTACATACCTACAGTTAATGCAGGTTTCTATTTATACTGATTAACCTCTGTAGAATAAAAAAGTACTTTTTCCTTCTTTTTTTTCCTTTTCTTTTCAGAAGATGAAGGGGAACATTGTTGGGTTTGTAAACCGATATGTTTCTTCGAAAGCCTTAATCCAAGTCCATGCTTCATTCATTTATTCAATGCTTCATATTTCCTCACCTCTGATTTTGAAATGAAAGTAGCTAAAAACTTGAAGGCTCTTTGGAATGAAGAGAGCATGTATACAGGCTTGACTACAGATACTAATCTACATGTGCACAACTCACCTCATCCATAAATGGCTTGACAGCTACCTGCTGATAAAGAGCCTCAGCATCCTTCATCTTATCGATGGTTGCGTACGTTCGAAGACACTGCTTCAAGATCTGAGGCTGTGCCGACTCTAAGCTGTCTTTGAAAGATCTCTCCAAGCTATGTTGTAGGGTGACGGTAATGGATGCAATCCGCTGTAACACAACCAGCAGTAACAGCAATACCTCTCAGAAACTAACGGTTTTGAGTGTTTTTAAAAGTCAATGAGTGATTGATATGCCGACACATGTGCCCTATATTTTATACATTGAGGTTATTGCTTAATGGTGCAAGTTATGCATTTAGCATTAGATGATAATACTTGGCTGTCTAGAAACAACTAAATGAGGCTCTCTGTTGTGAATAAAACTTTCTTGGAATTCTTTGGTATCACAACTGTCCTGAAGTTTGAAAGAAGAACCAGTATTTACTTAGAACAAGCCACTCCCTCAGTTTAGATGAAATAAACAAAATGCTCTTTGAATTGTAACATTCCCATGTTGCTCTTAAGTTTACCTAGCAATTGTACCCCCACTAATGCATCATCTTGTCTTGTTTATCACTTCATGCATTCTCCAATGCTTCGTAACCATACCGGGTGGTAAATACTTACAGGTCGTATTTTCTCTACTAGAGGGAGTCCTTTACTTTGAGTGACATAATATTGCAGTTGATTGAATTCTGAGGCAACTCTTTCAATCTGCTGTCCGGTCAATTCCCTGTAAACGAAATAAAATAAATCTGTGATATAAACATGTTCATAGCAGCTGCTATGTACCCTGGTAGAATTAAAAAACAAGTAACCAATATTCATTGTTAATTTGTTATATGAATTATGAAGCAATCTAATGTGTATTATATTAGTCTACAGAACAGTTACCAAAGAAGCTAAGCAACAGCTAGGACTGCAAACTAACACAAGTCTAACCAATTAACATATAACAATTAATTTGTCACATAAATTAGCCTATAAGGAAGCAATTCATAAATGTGGCATAAGCTAAATGGTACAAAGATTTAACTTTGAGTTGGCAACTAAATGTTTAGTGCTCGTAACATTGAATATTTAACAAGTAGGGAAACAGTTAGGTGAGAAAATAGTAGATTTATAAAAGATTCAATTTACCACCTTGTAACAGGGTAATAACCCACCACATGTACCTTCTTGTCCCTTAAGCTGTTTTTTTCTATTACTTTAGTGCCATCCCCTCCCCTACCCCCTATTCTACCACTCACCCTCTACCCCCTCCTTCACACACACACACAAAATCTACCTCTTGAGTGACAACAACACTTACTCTTCAACACATTCGGTATTTACTTTTTCCCCTGAGCTTCGTCTCATTCCTTTCAGGAACAGATGTAATTTCAACCCTCACCCATCCCCACCCCTGGAAATCTGCCAATCACCCCCTCCCATACCCCCTGGCACATACATATGATACCTTCCTGCAAAGAATGAGAACAAAACTTACACTTCCTCTGAGTCTGCATCTGCCCTTCCTATCTTCAATATAAGTTCCATTTTTTCCACTGATTTTTCAATGTTTATCAACCTCTGAAGGAGAGCCTAGGACATGTATAGAAAAGATATGTGAAAACATGGCAATCAATCGTCCTTCAGTCAAAATGTCGGATATTGTCCTGACAATTTTTTAAGTTACAAAATCAACTCAACAAAAGTGCACACAGACAGTAGTCATGATGATACAAGCATTCAAAGGTTTGAAAGACTTTCATTGCTTTAAGAAATTTTGGGGTTAAAAGAAAGAAAATAAATAAAGCAGGGCTCAAAAATATTCCATTAACTTTCTAAAAATATTTTTTTTAATATTTTTTATTATTATCAATAACAAAAAATATTAGAAACCTATCAAGGAGGACAAAAAAATTGTTAATGTCAGCAACATTAGAGCTATAAGTGCCATTAATTTATAAAACATCAATAAACCATGAAATAGAATATTGTGTTTAACTCATTAAAAGTTACCTTTTTCTCTCCGATTTGTTTTCTCTCTTCCATCTTCTTCTCCACAATTTCAATGGCCCCATCCATTGCATTCTGGACACTCTGTAAGTAAGCATGGCTCATGTTTACCATCATTTAAAGGTTATAGCTCTCTGGATAATATGTATATATGTAGCTATAATGTACTGTATCATATTACCTCATTACAAAGATGGAGCCATTTGTGAGAAGTGTCATGACCCTGAGTTTAACTCGGTTTACTTTGTTTGACAGATATTGTTCCCAGCCAAACACTAAGCCTCAGTCCCTAGCTCATATTTTTGCAAACAAAGAAAAAGAGTATATGTATATATAATATAATATCGCATGATAATATCATTTTAAACCACTATGTCGGCTTACTATATAGCAAAAATCTAAATATTTAGCAAAACAAAGTGAAGTAAACATAACGTTTAAAATTGGAAGCAACCTGGCTAGAATCATTGGGATTTGAAGAAAGTGAAGTTTGGATAACAAGCTGCAGTTCCATCGGCAGAGCTGAACAGCCTAGAGTTGGAACCCATAATTTATTTCCTATTACTTAGGGATAGAGTAGCTGATCAGGACCCATAGAATTGTAAATGTCTTTCAAAGAGAAAGCAAGATTGATCAGCCATTTTGAACAACTCACCAAGATTTCTTCCTTCAGTTGACCGAGAGGGACTGATAAGTTAGTGATTGCCTTATCCATACCAACCTTAGCAAGAAAAGAAACAGATGGTTTAAAATACTTCCCTTTGCTGATTTGGAAGTGGTTGAAATGTCATCACTTTCCACACATCACAACTACAACCAAGATAATATCTAATAAAGTCAAATTTTACAAGAGAATGACAAAAAAAATTTAAGTCTTTCAGAAACAAACTATAGTGGCAGAGCTGCTCATTTGGCCTTCCATAAAAAGTTATTTATGTTGTTGGGTGCTGAAGGCCTACAGGCCAACACGGTTTTTACGAATTAGTAAATTGCCCCATTTACTACCTACTTTAATAGATTTCAGGCATTTTTGTTTGTTTCAACATTTCTATAAGAGTCAATCATACTTACAGTATATTTTGTTTCCTTGTTTTTTGTGACGAACGGAACGCTGTAAATATCTCTTTGTAAGTACAAGTTGTATTGTTACTTTACTACAACCTTTCGTCAGTGTGTCTGTTATTAAGGCCTTTCGTCTTTGTCAAACTTTAGTCGGCTTCCCAGCTCCGTGCCCGGACATCACACAACCTTTTTGTTTCAATATCTCTCTGTGGCATTTTCATTAATCAGTATATTCTTGGATGATCACATACAAATGGAATGGTATCTATTAATCGTTTTATTCCCTACTGCCTGTATAAGGATCGTAAAGAATCAAAAACCACGACCCTTTACAACTTTGTGGATATTCTTAATAATGACAAATAATAATCCTAAATCTACTTTTTTTTTGCAGAGATGTCTCAACCATTTGTGGAGATTTTGAATCTACATACCAAGTTGGATGAGAGATTTACAAAGTCAGCATAGTCCTTGTTTATCAGCTCCACCATAGCATTCTTGAGAGTTCTAAAGTACAAGTGGAGATCCTCCCGCAATGTCTCAAGCTGAACCCTTCTCCGACAGTCTGCTACAAATGCATCTACATCAAAGTCAGGCTAAGGTAGAAAGGAAAATGCTGAATTAGTTTTCTTTTCACATGGGTGGAGGAAGAGGGGGAGTTTCTCCTAGGTAGGTATTGTTCTTTGATCCATTTCTATTTCTTGAAAACATACACAAGGGTCATGAGTACGGGTGGCCAGAAGTCATGAGCCATTAGGCTGGGCAGTCCAGCAGTTTGTGCACCACGTCCATTGGGCATGACCTCTCGCTGGATGAATATATGTCCAATATATCTAAGAAAAGGATTTGAAGCAAACCTCAATATTCGATATTTATGGAATTAATATTAAGCCAAACATTTTGAAACTACTTAACTTTGTTGGCAGAACTGCCAATGAATGAAGTTCTAACCTACATGAGTTCCCCTCCCCCTTCCCTCCTGCCCCCCTCCAAAAATAAATAATGTTCCAATGCTTTTTCTAGCATACCCAAATTAGAGCTCCGTCTGCACTAGTTAGACATTGTCAATTGTCCTAGACCTAGGCTAATGTAGACTTGGCCTAGATGTTACTGTAGTGTTAAGCCTAACGTTACTCGTTAGCCTAGATAGTAGATGCTTACTGTCATGAATTCCTCCTTATCGAAGCAGAGGGTTGTCGCTTCGACAGGGAACAGTTTCAGATCGAGCGTCATGATGCTCCACCTTGATGCCTCACTCGATCGAAAGTTACTGTACTACTTAGGTCTTGTTTCACATTTTCGTACAAAATAGTTGCTCAAACTACAAACTGGTATCGCCTAACGTTGTGCTACCTTGTTCTATACTATCAGAAATAGGGTGCTAAGCCTACGCATTGAATGCTACTGCACGCAAAAGCAATGCAAAATACCCGTAGGCTGCAAGTTGGCCACGGACACCGTGTCAGTTTAGTCAAGTTTACAAATTGTTTCTACACCTAGAAAAAATGCATAGCGCCATCATCACAACGTGATTTTGCTGTTGTCAAATTTATGCTACATCTCTTTCTCATCACAGAGTACAGTACCGTGTATGAGGTTATGACTTACAAGAGAATTAAGAATGGTTGCAAGTTTCGTCTTTTAGAGACCAAACTCAACAAATGTGTCCAATGATTGGCGTTATCGAAGAGCTTAGCTACAGGAATAGACGGCTCTGCTAGCTCGCTATGTGTAGTGCACAAATATTTCCGTGCATGACATGATCCGTCGTAAATGTTGGAAGAGCGAGATACTTTTATATATTCCGATTGATTTATGTTGTCTTTTATGCCTTTGTTAGGCACTGAAAATCGTTCAAATTACGGAATACGAAGTATAACTTGAATTTATTCTTTCAAGGGCGTAGGAACCGGGGGGGCTGGGGGCGCCAGCCCCCCCCAGTGAAAAATATGGAGGGGCAGAAGTATCATTCCGCCCCCCGCTTCGCAAGTCAGAAAACCCCTTTTTCATTTCCAAATGAGAAAAAAAATCTCATTTGGAGCACCAAATTGCATCTAAGTCCAGGTGAAAATGCAAAATTATTTACAAAATGGAGTGGGTGTTGAAGTGTGCTATATTGCACCAAATTGCATCTGAGGCCACCTGGAAATGCAAAAAATTTCCAAAGGGGTGGGGACACCCACTCCCCTTAGACCCCTCCCCCAGGCCGGCCATCAGTCTTCAGCCCCCCCACTCAAAAGTACCTTCCTACGCCACTGTATTCTTTCATACCTTGCATACCAAACTGAAGAAATAAGAACATACACTTGGTGGGGTATGGTTTTACAAGTTAATCTCTATTAACCGGAAGTAACTATTTACTTCCAAACACCAACAGGAGATACATCCAAAATATGCAGAATAAAAAGCATGATAATTCCTAAAAAAATTGCCCTGCACAATGTTAGTTTGCAATGGAAAGTAAATGCTCACAAAGCATAATCCTGTGATAAGAATTCTTGAAAAGACAAATCTGAGCATACCTGTTTCATCCCTCATTGCATAATAATGATACCAGCAAACATATCTGGTCATGAAAGTTGATTACATGAATTCTGATTTTGCATCAAAGCTCTCGTTTGTGGTGATAACTTTACAAAAAGAAAAAACAAAGGCCATACACGCATTGTTGCAACACCAGTAAGAGGAGGCAACTATAAAAGTCAACTGGCGACCTCAGAGACAAAACTAACGGCATGGTCACTTCTGTTCACTTCCTTGTGGGACTCATCCAGTTAAAATTGAGATCAACAGGGTACCACTCATAAGGTACAATGAGGAATTTGCCATAGGTCTTGAACATCTTGTAGTAATTACGTAAATATGAGATACATGTATAAGTTTTGGAATGCTCAGGTTCTATGCTGAGTTAACATTAATAATGACTCACATCATTAGGACTACAAAACTACACAGACCATTTTGAAAGAGAAGGACGTATTTGTTAATTAAAAGTTGTGAGGCTCTTGTCATTTCTCGTGCAGACTACAGTGTGATCTGGTACAGTTCAATTCTGACATAAAGGGTAGGTGTTCTTGATTTGTGAATGGCGCCATCTTATGAACTCCCATCGATAATATCTAACCGTCGTCGCAACTTCGTCATCTCTTTTCATCCTCTTCATCAGAATCTGAGTCTGAGTCGGAACTTGAATCTGAATCTGAATCCGACGAGCTATCTTCCACTTTCTCTGTCTCTTCTGGTGGTGATGATGAAGTTTCGTCAACTTCCTCTACTTCGTCTGACGATGACGATGATGATGAAGACAAGCTAGCTCTCATTTCCTCCTGTTCTTCTGGTAATGATTCTTCCAGCCCCTCCGGGGGTTTAGTCTGTTTTTCTGGTAATGATTCTTCTAGCCCCTCTGGGGGTTTAGTGAGGTGCTCTGGCATTTGCTCTATTGAACACTAGCAAAACAAGCAAAAGATGTATTACCTTATAAGTCTTCAAAGGGTAAGAAAAACATAGTCCAATTGAAGGTGTAAGCTGAAAGCACTTAAAAACCATGTCGAAATGTATAGAATTTTCTTACGTTCCACGCAATCGGTCTTATTGTTACTTGGTATTTCAGTTGGTATCAGTTGACAACATATATGTTTTATTCTAGCCAGAAGATAGTTCTCTTCAGGACACTATTGTAAGTTGCACAATGCATGTAAGTATCATGGTAGTGTGTATGTTTATTGACATGCTATGGTCACATTTCAAAGTCCGGACATGTTGTCAGCTGTTTTCTGTCATCGTTCATTATGAAGCTAATGCCGGTCCCCTCTCGTCATTACTACCAAGTAAGGGAACTGTATTAAATTACCATTTACCAATTAAATTACAGAACCCTTCATTTTCTTAGCATTATGATATTTTACCTGTGTCAAGTTACCCTGCTAAGGACATTGGTGAAATAGGGTATGTTAATAAATAACTCACCTTTTTGACTTGCATTGCTAGTCCTTCTGGTAGATTCCTCTCGATATATTCCAAGAACACCCCGGCTGTAGTGCCAGTCAGATGCCTCAACTGCAGACAAAATTAGAGAGCCCAAATCGTAAACAAAGGAAATGTCAACACCTTTGTCTTGAAAAGGTTGGAGTGCTCCGGTGCTATGAAGGACACAAACACATACACACACAACAAAACAACGAAAGGAAACTAATGAAACTTTAAATAAACTCCGTACATCATAACTTTTCCTTCCCCTCGCCACAAGTAGCTATGTTTCAGTTCCAAAATTAATTAATAATAATAATGTAACAAATAAATTAATGTTACAATGTGAGAAGTAGCTTTCAGACCATGAAAACCCAACAGTTATATCCATTCCTTTCTTGTTACCTTAGATTATCAAACCCATTGCTCTCAGTGCAGGTTGCACTTCAATAACATATTTCACTTTTTGAGAAAAAAAATTACCCTATATGCTATATTGCACTCTCATCCATCAAAACAGTGCAGCTAGAATGTCTACCACAAAGGTCAATAAATGTCACTTCCCAGGCTTCAAAATGCAGGTTGTTTACTGGCTAAATGCCAGTATTTTATGGATGGTGTATTTTGCCAGTAGGACACTGGCAATTTCCTGCCAGTAAACATGAAGAACTGAAACACAGGGAAGGTTGGTTAACGATCATCAGTCAAAGAAATGGCATGATATTCATATGTAAGCTAAGCCCTGTATTATTGCTTATAATCAGCATATAATATTGGGCTGTTCCCATAAACCTGTACAGATACTGATGTGTTCCGTTATTCAGGAAAATGCCAGTGATATCTTCAATTTAGCCAGTAGATTAGCTCTGGTTTTTTTTACCAAGTGGGCTAAAACTGTGCCATTCTAGGACTGCTTTCTCAAAGAGAGATAAATTGAAAACGGAATTAATGTATAGAACAACCATTAATTTTGTTTGGCTAGTTTGTTGTACTATCATGTATTAAATTGCAACTTAGTTCATTCTTTGTACGTACCTTCATAAGCCTATAGTTTGTTCTCATCTCATATTGGACTCTGTGCTTCTTGTAAATATGTCTGGATTTTAACAAAGTCAACCTGTAGATGTCTCGACCTGGATTTTCTCTGAATGAATGGAAAGGTCACCGAATAGATTCAAGTGCGAGTTTTGTGGAAGATAAAATGAGATATGTACCATCTGGCAATAATATGAGAAAAGGATTTACAAAATAAGATTTGATAAAATCTGTGTATTTGTTCATTTATAGCACAAAAAACAATGAAAAAAACACTCATTGTTGTGGTATGATAACCATCTTTAAAATCCTTTGTGGGCTCGTACACAGTGGCATTCAATGAGACCCAGGTCAGGCAATGATGTCAAAGGCCACATTTTGAAGTCTTCATGATTTCTTAAGTATTTAGTTGAATGACGATACATTTTTTCTTTATCACATATTAATCTGGGGCCCGTCATTGACCCCAGGCCCTGGGTTGCAGCTACTCCCCTGTACTGACAGTTAACCCTCACGTCAGGCATGTTTATATACTAAATATACTTGACCCAAAACAACATCCTACTTCCCAATGACAACCCTAGACAATTCATTTCCAGGCGATACTTTAGTGAAACAATTGTACTTACAGTATGACATTTCTGTAGGTTGGGTATAGTTTGGCAGGAAGGGTGAGACAACCACAGGAAATAAACATACCCCCAGTTTCTCTGTTGTCCTACTATCGATTCATGTGTCTTCAATTATTAATGAAAATACATTACCCTTTATTAGACAGACACCCCCCCCCCAACTCCCCTCTTACCCTCTAACAATACGCTACAATTGAGTACAACAAACCTGTCATATCTGACGATAGCTGAATTCTAAAATACAAAATTGAAATTTGACAACGGTTTCCTCACTTACAATATCTCAAATTTGATATCTAATTCTTTGGCTGCAGATGACACGAATGTCTGATAACTATCCAGAACAGCATTGTCGTGACCTTTGACCTTGAGCTCGATCCACTTGTAGAGTTGATCTTCTTCCTCTTCGTCATTAGATAAATTCTGATTTTTGGGCGAAATCAGAAGATGCATTGCAAATACGGTAAACGACACATAGCTTAATAACATCATTTATAGAGGGATTCTGACAAGTTTTACAGACATGCCATTATTCTTTTTCAGACTGAAAGGTGATATTGATCCATCTATATAAAGACAAGTGAGAACCCCATCCTCTTTACAATGGTGTTGAGAACAGAATCAAATAATCGGCAAGAACATTAACATTTAATATCATTTTGTAAATACAACTGAGGAAAAAACTGTTTTCTGACCATTCCAGATTCAGCCAAGTTTGAATCCTGTTCAAGGAATAATATAAAAAGTGGTGTACTGAAGTAAATTAAATAATTATGTCCTTATATAATAAACACTTTTCAAACAGATTGTGGACTGCTGCACTTAGTGCTTGCACATTTCAAGGAGAAGGAACAGTTCTTGTCCAGCAACTGTTCTAACATATCTTCCCTGTAAGACCTCTGACAGTACACACTACTTAAATCAACTCCAAGTTAATTCTCTATTTTGAGTAGCAACAAGTACTCACCGCATCACTTGAAGAATATCTGGCGACTGATATTCCTGGAAGCGTCTTTTGCAGAGAACAGTAACAGCCTGTTTGGAGAAAAAGAGATGGAAAATATTTATGCAGTAAACAACATCATTTACAAAAGGATACAATAGAACTCAGTTGTGATGGTAAGTTCCAAATGTGTGTTCGAGTTCTACAAATTTCGGTATTTCGAAGTATTTATCTAGACTTTTGCTCAAGTGAATTGGATGAGAGTTACCCTTTTATACGGTATCAATTACATGGTCACATTAACACATGAAACCCTTTGGATGAACCAAGATAAAGAGTGAGAGGTATCATGATGGTCTCCAGATGGAAATGAAGTAGGAGTAAAACATCATCAGTTTGAGTATCAAGTACAGTTCACATCAGAATGAGCTCAAGTGAATTGGATGAGAGTTACCCTTCTAGGAAGGTTAATAACATGGTCGAATTTAACACAAGTAACATCCTGTAGGAACCAAGGTTGAGAGTATGGAGTTTCTCAAGACAAACTGTAGTACAAGTACAACAGCCTGAGTCTGATTACAAGTAGAGTTAACATGAGAATGAGTACAAGCATGAGAACAGACTCGCAATATGACCGTTTCCAGAACACTGTACTTTCAGGAGCAGCTCTAAATTTCTTATATTAAAAGAGATTCAAATGTTTATCTCATCCTACTGGTTCTTCCAAGAAGACACTTATTGATAAGACTTATTGAAAAGTTTTTAATATGGATTTCTTTAGGTAGACTTGCACTTCTCATGTTAAAGATGAGTAAATTACTAATATACTAAGAAACTGACCTTTCACATCCTTTAAATGAGATAACTGGGAACAACATCTACAATGGAGAGAATCTGGTAAAACCCTGTAACCAGGAATAAGAAGAAAAGAAACGATAGGAAAACATTGTGCTTACTAACTTAATAGTTGTGACTTTCAAGCTTTTTTTTATTTTATTCAATTTCCTAAAATACGCAACAATTTAAATTTCATAGAGATATGTATTGCTTCAATTACGTTTTGACAGACACACATACATACATATACTAGATATACCACATTAATTTTTTATACCAATGTTCTGTTAAGAAAAACATTAAGACCATAAAACAACCTCTGCAGCATTTTTCAAAAGCAAGCCTAGCAAAATAACTTTGTCCATGTTCAGTAAGCTTAGTCCATATCTGCAAAGAGAAATATACTGTCATGATTTTGATTTAAAGTTGACATACTGTATATATACCTATTTGTGGCTAAGACGGGTGTCCATAAGTGCAGTGAACTGGTCCTGTGATGAAGTGATCTTCCTATGATGTTGCTACATTGTCTTCCTGTCTGTACAATATAAAATACAAATTGTCACAATAAACTGCAGGACACACGAATATCTCAACAACAAAACATACTCAGTCACTAAGTCCTGACCAGAATCGCAGAGAAACTTTCTATGATTGAAAGATTCAAACATGTGATTGGTCCCATTATTACACAATAGACTTTACTACTTAATAATAAATAACATTGGTTGATGTAGCTTTCAAAAGTTTCCAATGAATCTTAAAGTAAATGACTTGTTTTGGTCAACTTCCTGGAACATTACTGCTCACACTCTGAGGGAATGGGTAGATAGGAACATAACATGGATAGGCCTAAAGGCTGTGTCCAAATCATCAGTAACATTGTATTTGTGAAGTTGGTACTTTCGTCATGAAAAATAGGTGCCATCTTGTTTTGGGGAAAACAAACATGATACTGTACAAATTCTCATTCGTACCTACAATATTTGCTCCCAACTTTTGATCGTAACAAAAATACAACTTCAATAAGGTAGCTTAGCCTACATCAGCTCAACGATTAATTATATATGTTTGTGTCCATTGTAAAGAATGAAGAAATATCTACAAATGATTCATTGTTAAGTTTTCTTAATGTACTTATTTGTTGTTCTTTCATTTTATTAAAACAAAGGGACAGCATTTGTAACTCAATTGGAGTCTACCCCTATAATGCCTTATGTTACTTGTTTATATCACTTTGTGAATTAGTCTTAACGTTAGGCCTTATGTTACTTGTTAGTGTTAGGCTAACACCTTGGCAAAATGATAAGTAAGGTCACACCTCTCTCACTGTTTAATGCCCTATGGTATGCGCCTATATCACAAGAGTGAAGGAACAAAACAAATAAATGGAATGGTGTCTGGATGAAGTTTTCCTGACTGGTACCTACTTTCAAGGACATCAATAGAGGTAATTGGGTCCGGAAGATCAACCTTACTGATGCAATGGAAGTCGCCATTTTCTATCAAATTGAAGTCATTCACCGATATCAGATATATATTCAACCAGTGGTCTTCCTTTCTAGATGTCATGTGGTGCGCCAAACATGTAAATATCGCCTCTGAACATCACTAATTGTAAGAAATTTAGAATGTTAATATTTTCACATTCCATGCAGTGGAAGAAATTACCTTAAAATATGTTGTTGTCATGTACCTTTCGGGGGGGGGGGGGGGGGGGTAGGAGGTAAACACTGCCCAGATTATTATTTTCGACATTTGTCGTGAACATTTTGTATTTGTCAGGAAAATCATGACGGTATGAGGGAAAGCAGTTGTCAGGAACTTTATGCAGGTTGCCGTGGTGAATGATCGTCATCCCGGTTTTTCGGAGTGGAAATTTTTAATGCCCATCAGGGCAATCAGTGGTGTCACTATATGGTCCATGGTTGCCCAGGCTGTCGAGTAGAATGGTTGTCGCACGGTTTGTTAGTGGTACTGTATGAGTCAGGCGTGTAGCCAGCCTTGGTGATGTGAGTAGCCAAAATTTGTAAAAAATAATAAGGTCTGGCCTCAGAATTCACCATTTCACATCTAAAATTTGTTTCTTTTCTGGAAAGTATCCCAGACCCCCAACAATGGAGTCGGTTTGAACGACTTAAGAGCCACACCGCCTCCTTTTTATAATCCTGGACCATGCAGCCCCTGTTTGTTCATAGATCGGCTAGGTGTACGGTTATGAAAATTCGAGACATTTTATCGAGACACATACTATAATAATAATCAATGATAATCAGGCAGTTATTTTAACGACACCTAAGCGACCACGAATGGGGGGGGGCACTGGCGGATCCAAGGGGGGGCCAAGGGGGGCCATGGCCCCCCCCCCAAAGGTGAGCCAAAAAGTGTTTCCGAACATCCGCTAAATCATATGATTGGAAATAAAAAAAATCGAGAGGAATAGCAGTGGTAGACTAGTCTAAACCT
Source organism: Apostichopus parvimensis (assembly GCA_000934455.1). Taxonomy (NCBI): domain Eukaryota; kingdom Metazoa; phylum Echinodermata; class Holothuroidea; order Aspidochirotida; family Stichopodidae; genus Apostichopus; species Apostichopus parvimensis. The sequence continues at coordinate 4,628 of JXUT01145927.1, read as the reverse complement.
TTTCGTTTTCTGGTTTAAAATTAAATGCAGAGCTCCCAACTGACCCGCAATTCGCGGGAATTAGACCCGCATTCTAACACCCAAACCCGCTGACCCGCACAATCGTCCGAAAAAACCGCATTGTAATTGTCAAGTATACATAAAAAAATTTGCATCAAATTTTGACTTAGCAACCATCATTTCTTTAGCATTTAGCATAATAGAGTATAAAACCTCCTTTACAGCATCATTTGAACCTCAAATTAGCCTATATTTCTTTTCATTGGGGCGAGCAGCGAACATTTTCATGCCACGGGAAAGAATGAATTATCACCTACTATTCAATTTAGTGATGTTACACACAAAAAAATGCATATTTCTCAGAAAATTTTGGGTGACAAAAGCCTTTCTAAGTGCCACCATTTTACATGTAGGCATCACCAGGATTCCAAAAAAAATCAAAAGGGGAGGGGGACACCCCCTCCCCTTATACCCCTCCCCCAGGACTGCGATTCGTGGCATGGACCAGCATTTGCCTTCTCGAGAGTTGGGAGCTATGCAAATGTATGAGCATGAGGATTTACAGTTTAACACCATTTTGCAGTTACAGGCTGGTTGTAAGAAATTTATAACCTATGAGAAATAAAATTTCTTGAGAAAGATGATCCCAACTTTGTTTTATAAATATTTTAGAAAATTACACCTGGGAAACATTTTTTTTAGAAGTAAATTAACATCACCATTGTACACTTTTGTCGCACCAAATTGCATCTGAGGGCATTCAGCAATAGAAAATTTTCCAAAGGGGAGGGGGCACCCCCTCCCCTTAGACCCCTCCCCCATATCACTCTAATGCCACTTTGGCCCCTACCAAACAAAGGCTCTGGATCCGCCAGTGGGGGGGGGGGGGGGCGCAGGGCTTATGGATTACAACTTTAACGTCGTGTGGCGTACAACTCAACATGTTAACTCAAATTTGGAATCCTTTCAATTTGAAAGTCATTTCAGATGGGAAAACCGTAGATTGCTCTTGGATGAAAAACCCAGCTTACTATGACCCGGCCGGTGATCGAACTCAGAACCTCCCGATTGCTAAGCCTCATTGCTTTAAATGCCACCACCTTTATCCACTCGACCACAGCACCGGATACTGACATTTTGATCGGGCAAAAGTTACACATACATCCTGTCGTCGCACCTTAGTTACGCACCTGGACGTATGACTTTCTACTTTATGCACGAAACACGTTTTCAAAGTGGGATTTCTTATATAGTCTTTGCATACGTGCATACACTTTATAGCGGTTGTCAACTTACGCGCGCGTCAATTTCTATGGCGTGAACACATACAGCGTACGTTGCCTCCGGTATTTTCAGAACACTGCATGGTATTTCCGCAATCCGAACACCAGAGATAATGTTACAGCACTAGACGCGCGCGTATTTCTTTATGTTTTTTTTTTCATTTGTAAGAGGTAAAGGAGTCGGGTATCTCGCGACTTCGGCGTGATACAAGGCTTTGCTGAAATCCTAATGACGAGCGTGGGATATATAAAGAGCTTCGTAAAGTAGGTTTGGCTTTTCTATCTCCTATCCACAAAATATATAAACTATAAGGATCTTGTATACTTTTGTTCTTCACGTACTGATCATCAAAGAAACGGAACGAAGAGTACGGAGACTGCTGCGTTTTACGTTTGTCTCGCTCAAACAGTAAGACACGCACGCACACGGAATGCTGAACGCACGGATTTAATGCTTACTTTGACGACATAATCATTGTCTAAAATGTTAAACCTTAACAATCGTAAACAATATACAGTGTTATATCAGTTGCTAGATAACTTTATCTTCATCAACACTTGCTTCGCTTTCGCTGCTATCTTACTACAATGCCTCTTGCCACCTTCAAGTGCAAGTATCTTCTGATACTGTGCTTATTATTTGCTTTAATCTCGATTGACTCTTTTGGTAAGTATTTTCGCTTTAAATTTCTGTTCCTTCGCCGTTATTCCTCGACGAAGATTTAGCGTTGAAGTTAGTTAGGCGTTGCCAGTAGGATAGGGAATAAGGGAGTTGGTCGCTGTGTTGATGTGTTGTATATGATGCAATGAGCGGTGGAAGAGGGTCAGCAATTATTTCATAGTAGGCCTAAGCCAGTTGGCAAACTAGCTTAGATAAAATGACGATGGATATGTTCTAGATCTACAAAACATATCCGTGTTTTGTTTTATATTTGACTACCTTAAAGTTCGTTCTCTTTTATAAACTAATTTAATCTCAGTGTCCATTCTTTCCTTCATTTTCAGGTTCATATGAACTCGAAGATGTTATGGATGAAAACAGTTTCGTCACCAGTCTATGTATCTATGGCTACTGTGACGAGTCTGACCAGCCCGAGGATCTGAAAGAACTCACTCCTACCTTGGATGGTCAAGAATCATTGAACCTTGACCTCGACGAGATCCAAGATGAATGGCCAACACTGGACATGTTGTTCTTTTATTTTTATGACGTCATGACCTACTACCAGTCCGAGTATCTGAAAGAACTCACTCCTACCTTGGATGGTCAAGAATCATTGAACCTTGACCTCGACGAGATCCAAGATGAATGGTCAACAATGGATATGATGTTCTTTGATTTTTATGACGCCATGACCTACTACCTTTACCACTTCTTTGAGCTGGTATCATCATTCCTGATGTATGACGTCACTCCTGGTTACCATGATCGTGTCTGCGTACCTCTGTCTCATGGCGATGAATACAACTATCTTCTGCCAGAGAATGGATTTTGCCAGCGCGATGAAACCGACACAAGGGTCCGAGTAGACCCACAGCTGACACCATTCACTTTTTCTTCCGATGGTGATATATTTGATCTCCTCTGGATGGATGTCACTAAACTTGCTCGTATCTTGGAAAAAATGGACGACTTCTATTTGATGCCAATCTTGAGAACTTTAGTCGTGGTCTTGATATTTCGTCGAAAGAAATGGATTGCATTTAATTCCAAGGGATTCTTCATCCACTACGCGAAATAAAAGAATCCATTGCTGCCTCTGTATACTAGCTGTTATATACATCATACATTAAAGACTCCATATACTTTATTAATATACTAGACTTTTGTATATAATCAGTACTTGTTGGTTACATCATCTTAACCAACTAATGCTACAAATTTATTCGTTTCGAATTTGAACATAATAAATACAGGGACATAGTAATACCATAAGTCATTCTTTTAATATTTCTGACTCATTTCTCAATTTCTGATTAAACTACTCATTTGATATTTTCGCCAAATAAAAGAATCCATCGCTATATATATATACTGAATATATACATTATACATAAAGACTGCATATACTTACTATACTTTGTATGTAATCAGTTTTATTAGTGGTTATATCACCTTTACCAACTGAAGATCGAAAATGTATTCGTTTCGAATATTGAACGTAATACAAGCAGAGATCGAGAGAAAGACCAAACATTTCTTTTCATGTTAATGACTCACCTCATTTTTCAATTGTAGGGGGCTCTCATGAACCTTTTTTGGTGCATATTTAGACCATTAATACTGTCCGATATTAGTATAGCTCTAAACGCAAGGTTGCGCTTACAAATACTTTGTGTGAAGTTGCAAAAAGGAAGTGTGTCCCACGATGTATTGGTTTAATTCTTCCCGGTTGAATGGAAACATCCCCTGACTGAACCATTTCCCTCGACTGATGATGGGAGGTCATGTGATGACCCCGGGTCCCCTTTCGGCAACGCCATTGAAACATACACCTGTAGATATATTTATTCCTATATTCAGGAATGCCATCAAAAATACTTCAGGGGCGGATGCAGGATTTGTGACGGGGGGGAGGGGGTCTGACTGGTCCAGCCGCGCCTGAACGTAAGACTATCTAAGCGGAGCGCCACCATCGGTTGGCGCGGAGCGTACCAGAAAATTTTTGGTTTACAAACCCCCCAGATGGCCGGAAACGGCACTTCCCGAGTATTCTAAGTTGCATGTACCTAGCCTGAAAATATGGATCTCATGTCTGCAATTTCTCAATTGATGAGAAAAAAACAATCTATGAAATATGGTAATAAATATCAGATGAGTTGAGATGATACAAAAATCATAATGCCTTTAGCCCCCAATCCCCCTCCCGTTCCGTCACCACTGTTTGATGCAGGGCCGGATCCAGGATTCTGGAAGGGTGAGGGGTTTGGCCTCCAGTGATCCTAGGGTCTAAGCAGGGAGTTGTTATGGAACTCCCTGGTGAGACGTTCCTCGCCCATTGTTGATCGGAGAACAGTTTTATGCCTTCTCACCGCAGAAAACGATCTCTCTGCTTCACAGCTTGTCACCGGAATGACACATGCGATCTGTAGAAGTACCACCAAATTAGGGAAAAGGTCTTCGTTACATGTGTGCAGTGCTAGCAACAGTGAATCTGGCGGATTCTGCATGTTCTTACATTTGGAGTGCCATACTTCCAATTCTGTGCGGAGGCTCTTGAACCGAGGCAAATTTCTGCAAATTGACGAGTTGCACACTTACTACCATCTCGTAACTGATCAAGTCGTCAATTTGCAGAAAATTGATGCATTGACGAGATCCGTTATCTCGTCAAAACGTCAATT
>JXUT01145903.1:0-12875 GCA_000934455.1 Apostichopus parvimensis | reverse complement strand
GACCCCTGTTTAGCAGGGGCGTCGATCCCAATTGAAATGTGGTGGGGACATGGGTGGGGACTGAATATGGATAAAATTAAAGGAGTGTGCGCGTATAGCCCACACTACGAGCGCCTTAGCGCAAAGCCTTGTGTCGAGTGGGGTCAAGAGGCCCGCCTTTGAGCTCCAGGGGCGAAGTCCCGGGCGGTGGCACAGGGGTATACTCACATCTAGAAATCTTCAAGTTAGCTTTTGTTTGGTCCCTGAACTGATGTCAGTAATTAATGTATTTGAACAAAGGTAACATCTGACAAGTGATTAGACTTATCTATCCGGGTGTTACTTAGGGCCTTTATCATGATTAATAAATTTGAAACTTAAACCAAAACGGAAAACATTCTTAAACTACTCACAAGAATAAAATCATCTCGTTACACAGATGTCTACAACATGCACACACGTGGTATTATAAGCACATTTAAAAAACACTATTGGGTATCTGGGCACATTCACTTTATTGGAAACATACAGCTATGAAAAACTTTACAAATGTATCAGGTTCCAACGATTAATCAGCAAAGACGATGATAGTAGCCTAAGTGAAGTTTTTGAAGAGCATATGCCCAGATGACGTCACAGATCTCTGACTGTGGTTTAGTCCATCAATAAAGATTACATTCAATGAACGACATCTTGGGATAGAGGCAAGATATTTAGATGACGGCTTTCAACTAGCAGACGGTGAAATGTTTTCTCTTCAATATAAGTATCGAATTGGTTGTCACCAGAAAACCCTTTTCAGCGTTTGCAAACTGGGTCGGAAGAAGATTCAATTGAGTGGGGGGGGGGGGGAGCATGTGGCTTTGATCTGAGGGGGAAGGGGAACCACCACGTTACCTTTAAACTGAAAGAATACTAGATCCTCTGTGCAGTCCGTGACCACAAATTGACATACTCTTGACATACAACAAAAGATCACTGAACTTCATGACAGCACGGCAATTTTTAATTAAACATTTTTGGCAACTTTTATTTCATTCATTTGCAACTAAAGGACTTTTTTAGGTAACTTGCCAAACAGCAATGGAAAAGTGTGGCCTACTTCTTATTTATGGAAAAGGGGCTATCACAGACGTGACTTTTTCCCCCTCCCCCACCACGCCTCCCCTTCCCCGTCTCCGTCGCCCCTGTTTAGAAAATGCGTGTCTTGAATGGCCACTTTTATTTACGAAACTGCAAAATTAATTGAATATAAAGAGTGGCTCTGAATTTAAATTAGTTTCATAAAATAACTATTTAAAGAATTTGAAGGGGATGGTAATTATATAAAGCTAAAATAATTCTTCGCCAGCATTATCAACCTTTCGCTGTAGCTCAGAATATTGTGTGTGTGTGTGTGCCGGTCCCTGGTTTAAGAGACTATACTGACTAGAAAGAAACTGCCAGATTAAACTTGGTGGGTTTTATGTGATGGTTTTTTGTCAAATGCCAATGAGATGAAATAAGTGTCGAAGTTCCCACCCCTCACTCTTGAACCAGGGCCTCTAGAAGCATAGCGCTGTTGGAGATGGAGGGGAGGGGGTGGGGGGCTCAGAGAAGGCGAGGGAATGTATAATAAGGGCGTTAGATGTACACAGCATATTTGTTTCTGAACGCGATATTGCAAACGATAGTGGCAGCGCTTGACTTATGCGAAACTCATGAGAGCACTAAAAACACACTTAACAACAACAAGTCATCGTCAAGACTTTTTCACCTTCCAATTGACAGATTGATTGGCTGATCTGTATTATACACTTCTAATGTTATGGTCTTGAATACTTACCTCTTAATAGACTGCCTCCTGAAAATTCCAAATTTTCATCAAAAGTTCAAACCATGAAGAAAAATATTTACGATACTCCTCTGCCAGTCATAAGCTTACGGACGACATACAATTAATCTTCTGGAACTGAAGTCTCTGGAACTGAAGTCTGGTAGTCAAGTCTCTTTGGTACTATTTTTAACAAAGTTTGCTGTACCAAAATAGAAAATAACCTCGACACAACAAACGACCGTGCATGGTAACGTGTTACGGTTCACTAAATCACTAAATCATATTTATATATAATTGAAATCATAGTGAATTGGAAATTATATATATATCCAATCAGAGCGCTAAAAAGCAACATGTGACACTGGTCGTCCAATGAGAGCACTCGAAACCGATTTATGTTAATTTAATTCGACGTACGTCGATTTTTCAGGACTTTAAGCGCTATAGGCGTCGATTTCGTCCAATCAGAGCACGGGGAACTTACATATGTCGATTTCAGGACTTATGACGCACTAGGCGCACCATACACCTAGCAACATAAGACAAAGAGGTAACACAAAAGCACCCTTTGGTTGGAACCTTCCGTATAACATTACCAAAATTCCTAAATTGATTGAGGGTTGCATCCATTCTCTCCCAGAGGCTTGACAATTGTCATACCTTTGTAAGAAACATTTGTGTTGTCATAAGCAATTGGTATTAGCTATTAAATATTATTCGCTCCAAAGGGGTCATCTTCGCGTAATCACATCTTCCTATCAAATAATTAGTTTAAGAATAATTGTTTGAATCACAACTACAGTATGAAATGTTTCCCGAAATCAAATGAGGGCGGTATTGAAGCAAGCATGCCAGAGCCGTATATACGGCTCTGAAGCATGCATATACTCCGGATGTGTGACCTGATTAATTCGTACCGCGTAAGATTTGTCACAGGGGTTCTATCACAGAAATTTATCTATAAACTCCTATGGGTTCCACTTGTTATGCGAAGGTTCGCATGCAATATACATTTTTGATAAGTCGGATGAAAACCTTATTTTCAGAATGCATAAAAAATACCCGTGTGCCTTATACGTCTTCTGTCATGCAAGCAGTTATTTTCGTTATAGATAAATGACCATTTTTGTTATTCTTTAAAGCCAACTTACGTGAACCCTATATAAAAATGGTACTAACCAAAGCTTCAATACATGGACTATTGTAAAAAGGGGGGTAACAATTTCTTTATCAATTACGACATATTTTATCATTTAAATACATGTTAAGTACATTACATTATCAACATTGACTAATAGTACCAAGTACAATTTTAATGTTCCTTTGATAATTTTATTCTACCTACTATACACTATATGTATATACTAGCTACTCTGCACAGATGACTATATGTATACTACGCTGGATCAGAAGACAGCGTTAATGGCCAACGTGTATCTTTGTTAATGTTCAATTTTAATTCATATCGGTTTAAAGTCTCAATACAGACTATGCAAATCCTTATTGTAATTGTCTCGCTGTTGAATTCACGGGAATACTTTCTACATGTATAATGGCACCTTTTTCCCCCTTAGAATAAATGTTTTGTTATTGTTTGTATTCATAAGGTAATGTGCCTATACGCAAAGGTTGTAAACTGTCGACCCCAGTCGCTCCTTGGTCGTATGTATCTTTTAAGTGGTTGTTACAAGTCCAAAAGTCCGAACACACGCATTCCAATCTTTCTAACCAATTACAACCCCCTCATCAAATCAACAGGATGAAGATATCGTCCAACAGAGCGTGACTTGAAGTGCGTCAATTTATTGTTTCAAACTGCATTCTTCCCTCCATCAGTCTCTAATGAATAAAATTGCAACGTGACCATCACGGTCGTTTGTTGCGTCGAGGTTATTGAAACAGTCTATTTTGGTACAGCAAACTTTGTTTAAGAAAATTACCAAAGAGTAAAATAGACTTGACTTCCAGTTCATGAAGTTAAATTGCAAGTCTTCCATGTTTGGTTATAAGACATATGGCAGAGGAGTAAACATATATGTTTGTATGAAGTTAAAAGAACATGCTTTACTTCTTGTATTATAATTAATAAAACAATGGATTAAATTCATGCCTGCAATGAGTAGCCGACGTCGCCATCAATGTAGTCTTAATGGGGCGTTCTAGAAACTGATCATATGTTATATCTGAATAATTTGAATAATGGGATATAACTATGATAAAGTATTACTATCACTCTTTATTTTTTCTCTCTTTTCCCCCCTCTTTCTTTGGAAACATCAAAGATGATGCCTGGCACAAGTGTAACCTTACTGTGTAAATCAGGGGTTCCCTAACTGGGGTGCATGAACCCCCAGGGGGTGCGTGAGTCCATCCCAGGAGGTTCGTGAGACGTTTGTGAAAGTCAAAACTAGAGTACTTTTTGTTGAACTAAAATCTGATATATCATATAATTTAGTAATGTACAAAAGTTGGTCGTCATGAAAACAAAGCTGCGGGCACGCCTTGACGTCGGCTCCGACATGAGGATGGCCCTCTCCAGGACAGCTCTGTGGATCAGACGGCTCGTGTAGGAAAAACAGGAGCATCCGTCTCATCGTGTGCAGTGATCGGTGATCGATGCGTGATACAATTCGTGATCTGATCTAAAAGTTTCCAAATAAATATTTGTTCATCTCTTGTTTATTTTTCCAATATTACAATATTACACTATGAACTTGATCTTTTACGAAGCATTGTTATGCATATTATAGTATAATAATAACTCAGATCCTGTCTCGAAAAGTTGGGGGTTCGTGGACAACTCTGACATCCACAGGGGTTCGTGGGGGGTAAAGTTCTGGAAACCCTGCTGTAAACGTACCTTACGCAGGACTAGAGTGATGAGTTTTTGCCCTTTTGTGCGTTCCATGAACAGTAGATTTAGCCCTACCATGGCCGAATCCATGGACGCGAATGTTGAAAGTGCATCGGTGCTAAAAGATCTCCAAAACCAGATAAAAACAGCAAAAATCAATCTACCCGAGTTGTCAACAATAGCTAAAAAGGGTGAAGAGAAGGTGAGGATATTGATTTTATGTTCAAATTTATACTGATTGACCTTTCCAAAGAAAATATGTTGCTAGGCTAGGTTGGCTAGCCTAGTAGTAAGTTAGGGCTAGGCCTGCAGTAAAACAGATAACATAAGGCTTAGGATAGGCCTTGGTCTACACTCTGTAGGCTTGATGTAGGCCTAGGGATGGGCGGTAGGCTGGATGAAGTGCTAGACTGGATGGATGGATGGATTTATAAAAAAAAAAGGTTCAGAAGCCTAAAGAGAAACGTTGAAATTCATTATCGATAAAAATCTCAGTTGATACTAGGGAAGGAACATAGGCCTACATAATCTTCCCGCCAAACAAAGGCATAGGCCTAGCCAATACTTCCTACAATGTGGATTTAAATGAGGCTAAGGAAAGTAAAATGAAAAGCTCCATCCAAGTTAGAACTATAGAGCTAGCCTATCATTTATAGGTCAGGATGTTAAAGCATACAGTAGAGGGATGGAGATGAATGGGCTGAGGAAATAAACTGCTGAGAGGTGTAACAATGAGAGTTCAATACTGTAGTATTTTAGTAATGGAGGTGAAGGAGTGAATGAGAAATATGAATGCGAAGGGTAATGAGGAAGGAAAATCTGGTGACTGTGGATAGTCATCAGTGTAGTGTCCACTCCACCCTGGAACAAAATATACCCAAAGAAAATGATATAGGCTGTTTATATTGCAGGTGTGACTGCTAAGATTATGTTATATTATATGCATGAATATCCATTCCAAAAAGACTTATCTGTAGTAATATAACGTAGTAGAGAAATTACGAGGCTACTGCATTTCATGATTTGACTAAACCTAAGTTTTGCTCCAGTTCATTTCCCTTATAAACATTTACATTCTTTTTCTTGCAGTTGGTGGAAAAATTCTTAACTGAAACTGTTGAGGTCAAAGGAAATCCATCCGAAGTGTTACAGAGTCAGCTCTACATAGGTATGTCGGTCATCAGGAGAGGTGAAGCTAACCGTCATGATTAATCTACTTGTAATAACTCTAGATAGGTTTCCAGGGTATGATTTAACCAGTATCGCATCACAAAATGCGATACAAAATGTTCACACAAGCAGCTTAAGAAAAGACCTTCTTCCCCTTGGTAGACCTTTCAAGTATTCCTCCATATCCTAAATCGAAGAATTCATCATATCAAAGTTGCTGCTAAAAAAGTTTGCAATCATATCTAGATCATCCAAAATGTCATCAGACCACATTCTGATGACATGTTTCATTTTGCTCATGAAGCTTACCTTGCTCGGCAAAGCTGCAGAATTTTAAGGTGACACCTCATAAGCACTTAAAGATAACATGACTATCGCTTACTCATGATCCCACCTTGAATATTTCTTGCCTTTTTTTATATATATATTTTTTTAATTCAGCATCATTTTGGGGATTTCCAGATGTAGTGAAAACATTGCTACAGAATGAGTCATTGGATATCAATTACCAGAATAAAACTACATTGTGGACTCCACTACATGCAGCTGCATTTCAAGAACATGGCAAGGTACACTCCAATCTTTTTTGTATATTTAATATTTCAGTCTAAACCAGGGTTGTCCAACCTTTTGCAGAGGAGGGCCACATGAAATGATTATGATGAAGGAGGGGGCCGCATGAACCCTACGCTCGATTTTTCGATGTTTTGCCCGAAGCCAAAGGCAACAAAATGTGAGCACTGCGCGCGGAGCGCACTGATTTATTTTCCTTCCTGATAAAACAGATGAATAAAGTTCAGCCGCCCCCCCCTCCGCTGAGAGAGTGTCACACAAACTGACCTGTATGCAGTTTTTTTGACCAAGAAGGTTCGAATGATTGATTATATAGCTTCAAATTGTTATCAATAAACCTGCTCACTAAAATTTCGCATCGTAGAGCATCTCTGGCGGGCCGGACGCAACCCTGCGGCGGGCCGGACTGTGGCCCGCAGGCCGTAGGTTGGACAACCCTGGTCTAAACCTTCTGATGAGATTAGATACACAAGCATCATCGTTAAAACTCTCAAACTTTTTGGTATGTTTGTGATGTAACATCTCTCTCCCTTCCTCCATCAATCCCCTCCCCATTCAACATACAGTTACACAAATAACAAGCAAGAAAGAATTGGTTGAGTTACTTGCAATGTTGTCAGAATGAGCGCTTTATCCAATCGTCTGCAGAGTTGTATGAACGAGTCACTCTTATTTGCGGTCGAGTCGAGGCACTGCCAGTGATTTTCTGGTTTATCTGTACAGGGGTAAAACTTCTCCATGCCACTTTACGTTTGAAATTTAGCGACCTGGAATCTTGACTCATTCCAAAACTGGCTGCTTATGTAACTTATGCATTATGTTTACTTCCATCCGAATACCAAGAATTAAATCTTTACATGATTGCATTCATGAATTTCATGTCATAGAGATGTTTACAAATTTACATTTACAAGTTTTTTATTAATACCTTAAGAAAATTCCCTAATTTAATTTCCAACTAATTTCAATTAATATAGACACTTACTGTGAGGTCTTGTACAATTTGATTGGAGATATATATTTGTCCAGTGTCAGCCTGCTTTGTATAGAGAAATGTGGACACTAGTTGATGTCTGCCTCACGAACGGTCACCTAATTGGCATGTGTCATAGCTTTCCTACATTGCCTAGTTTGAGGTCACCAGTATTAGCGCCAAAGTTATGCACGCTAGATATTGCTAGAAGTTTTTCAATAGTATTTTTGCTTAAAGGCTCTGGTCCTTCACATTATTCCCAGCCAATTGAATATTAAAATAAAGATGATCAAAAGTCTCAGTGTGCATAACTAGTTCCAGAGTGACCTAGTAAAATGTTTCCTGCAGTGTGACCATTGGTGACCATTATCTGGCTCTCTATAACTTCGCTCAAACTGACCAGTGGCAAGTGGAATTTGTTAGTACGGACAAAAATTGCAATCAACCGTTTCATAAAGTTGCTGCAATTTCTCCTTCTTCCCAGAGACAATTTAACTCTAGCCTGTGCGCTTGCACCTTCAGGATGCAATTTGTAAAGATAGAAAAAAAAAAGAAACATTTTGTGTGCTTTCTGTGTGTTTTTTGTTAAGGTGGTGATGATGCTATTGCAAAGTGGTGCCCAGCCTGAGCTCCCAGATGCAGAAGGAAGGTAGGCCTGAGTCCAACACGTTAAAACCTCAGGGTTATAGAAAGTACATGACAGTGTTGTTAGAACCTGGTCGGCCAGAGTGTAAGAGTCATACAGGAAACAGTTAACAATGAGAGCCTGGTTTTACATTTTACAATTCAGAGAAGACCATCAAAGCCGATTCGAACAAATTTTTAGCACTCAAGTATCTCCTGATGAACTTCTACTTGTTACCACTCTGGATATTTTTTAGCAGTTTTTATTTGCTAGTACCGAAAACCAAGAACTTTTGAATTTTCACTGTTAGAGTTACAGATTTTCCAGTTTCTATTTAATTAAATGATGATGAGAATAATGAAATGACACTCTTATCATTTTTGGTTACGATGCGGAAGGCTCAGTAACATTGGCAAATTGTTATGGCGCGTGTGTGTGTGTGTAATACTGTGATGGCTAGCTTCTAAGGACTATATCTCAAGAAGCTCAAGTTGAGTCAGGGCATGGTAGGTAGATGTCCAATGTGTGTAGATTGTGCCCTAATGTTTGTGGTTCCCATCTCATGCATATTGATGAGATGGTGGGGCGTAATGTAAAATTATTTTAATGGCAATATCTCTTCAACTGCATGTCCTATTTAGTTCATACTTGGTATGGTGATGTCAGTTGATGATATGTATGTATGGTCATTAATTAAAAAAAAATTATTCTCATTATTATTCATGAATGGGCGTGGCTAGAGTGTTTTAACAGTGAAGAGATTGTAAACACGATATCTCAAGACCAACAAGCTGAATCAATGTCATACTGCCAATCTCTTAAATTAAAGCTACAATAAATCTGTCAATTCTCCAATGCTATGATTTTCTTTTGGTGAACATAGTTTTGTCAAATTCATTTACGTTAAGTTTTGTGAAGAGGCTCTATAAGTCTAATAGGCTCTATAAGTCTAATAGGCTCTATAAGTCTAATAGAACATACAGTCATCCAGGAAAGTTCAAAGAAAGTTGATATGTAGTGTTAGGTAAGCGCAAGTGGCAGTTATCCAGTTTCACCCTCTGAGCTTCAAGGGGTCAACATGTTATCTCAAACTTGGCTCATGGGGTCTAAAGGTATATATAGTCACAATTGCTCTCAAATAAGCAATTTTGTTTTGTAATTTATACCATATGACTTGTAGGTTGTCAAAATATTTCACAGTGCATTTAAAAAAGTCATGTAGGGGCTAGAGCTCTCAGTCTTTAATAACAAATCTTTAAAGGATTTACAAGCTCAAAATTGGTAACAGCAAATTCTTACAATCTATGTTTCCACAGTATATTTCACATAGGAATTGGCATAAAAGTTCTATTCTGTCAAATTCTTATCAGTGAATTAAATGTTGATGCTTTGTCAACATGATAACTGATTCCTGATACCTTACTTTATATGTTGCCCCATTAGTCAATAGATAAACCTCTTCATGTAGTTTGTGCACAAGTTCATGAACATATTAACATGCATCGCCTACCACACTATGAATATTTTTAGGCATCGTATAACCACTAACTGTTTTGTTTTCTGGTTGTTTCCTTTAATAGGACAGCTACAGACTTTGCATCTGCTTCAGACAAAATATGGGCTCATTTTGCCGCAATGGGTTGTCCAAGGACAACTAAAGTAACCATGATTAGAAAGGACATTATTAAAAAGGTAAGTGGGTGAACAAATACAAGTAAAACGTTCAATTTGAGGATCTCAAAGGTCATGGGATATGGAGAAGGGAGGTGGGGATGGGGGGAGAGGTGGGAGGGGGAGAGAGGTAGGATTGCTGACATATTCTGTCGCATCCTTTATCACTTTCCGTTTCCGTTGTTGTAGACCTGACTTGACCTAATTTTCAATAGTTGGAAAGATTCATAGTACTTAATACAACAGCCCCCTGCAACTGATTATCTCACACAACGGCTATTTCCTGTTGACAACTGGTTTTTGTTTCCTTGCTGAAAGCATGCAGTGTGGTATGTGTGTGTGACGCTTTGTCTTGTAAACACGAAAACTCAATATTCTAAAGTTGGATGGACTTTAATCTTTGTATGTAGATGCACCATATTGATATCTCTGTTGCTTTTGTTTTTGGCTGAGAGCAAAGGTCAAACTAGATCTCCAGCGGACAAGGAAACATTACAAACTCGATATCTCAATAACAGAAGCTTTGATAAATGTCGTACATGGTATGTTGATGTCCCATATCGAGTAGAGGAACCCTTTTCAAATTGGTGGAGGTCAAAGTTCATTTGCGGTCAACATTTATGTCAAAAGTCTGAAAATGTTGTAAACACGATAACTCAAGAAGTTCATCTTTCTTGAGTTTCATACTTTGTATGGAGATCCAGCTTGGTGTGTGCAAGAACCCTACTGAAATTGGTAAAGGTCAAAGGTCAAATGAGGTCAGCAGGTGTCAAAGTCTGAAACCTTTTAAACACGATAACTTCATATTAAAGCTTCCATTTATCTGTGAATTCTCCATTGCTATGATTTTCTTTTGGTGAACATAGTTTAGTTATATTCAAGATAGCTTAGTTTTGTGAAGGGGCTCTATAAGTCTTCAACAAGACAAAACAGTCATCCAGGAAATGAAATCTGCTTTAAAGAATCAATAGTCTTGCTTTAACACACTCACACAGACCCTTCAAGGGGTCAACGGGTTATCTCAAATGGTCACAAAATTGGCCATTTTCTCTATGATACTAGATTATTTTGCTTTGGCAGTAAGTTGTGCAATATTTCACAGTCTCTAAACAATGATCTCACCTTCATTAATAACAATTATTAAATGGATGGTTGCAATGTGGCAGAGATGATTGGCTAGCTGCAAATTGGTAAAAGAATTGTCCTTTAATTCATACATCTATGTGTCTATATTTCACATCAGGGAAGCCTGGTCTTTCTGGATATTGAAGCCTTTTAGAATAAACATTCTATACTGTAAAAATCCTTACCAGTGAATGAAATGGTCGATGCTCACAAGGGGGAGCTACAAATAAGAGTGGGATATCTCTTTATCTTTGCTGGTTCTCACTTAATTCTTGGACAAATTGAACTCACTTGCTCTATATTAGTCAGATAGTTTTTATGTAATTTTGAACACCTTATGTGGCAAGGAATGTACTATCCACTATGTAGGTTCAGACTGACATTAGCTAGCTTTCCTTCTCGTCACATAAACAACTTTTCATATTGCTTGTTTTGATTCATTGCCAAAAACTGGTTTTGTATTCTTACTGAGGGCTTGATCAGGGGAATTCCCAGTCCTCAGGTGTCACTTGAAAAGATTTACCAGCCCCGCAGTAGAATTCTATTTGTTTACGGTGTAATATTGTTATAAGGTTTGGAAATTGAACAATGGAAAAGCTAATTGGGTCCTCAGTCCGAGTGTTAAACACACCTTTGTGTGGGTGGGGTGTATATGACACTGTTTGCAAATACAATAACTCTAAAATTGAATTATGACTGGAATTGTTCTTTGGTATGTGGGTTGGTACAAGAACCTTATCGAAATTGGTGGAGATCAATGATCGAGGTCGATAGAGGTCAAAGTTCTAAACCATGTAAACAAGATATCCCAAGAAGGACAACTTGCTTGAACTTCATATTTGATATGTATGTTCGTAGTGAGTACAAGAATGCTGTTGAAATTGGTGGAGGTCAAAGGTCATGTGATGTCAACATATTCTCCAAAAGCCAAGTCAAGTGTACTTAACACTAGGTACATGGATCCACCTTAGTAAGTACAACAACTCCCTGTCCTTCAACTCTTGTTGTGCAACATTTCCATCCTAGTTTTGTTTCCTGTCAATCCACTCATTCTGCAGATTTCAAACTTAATGTAGTAGTGAATAAACATGGTATCTTTATTGTTCTGCCATTCTAACTTGTATCTAAACACAGGTATCAGCTCCGTCTACCACACGTACGGAAAGACCAACGTCTTCTACCAGGGCAAATATGAGAATGGTATGTAGACATTTTGTGGATGGTTTCATATCAGGTAAAAAAAATAAATATGGTTACTGTAGTGTTGTTGCCAGGGCAACCTTACTTAAACCACAAAACTCCAGTCGAAACAGGAACACAAAGATAAACTGTTCTTAATCCGAGGCTAACCTAATATATTCTGGTAACTCGATGCATGTATACATAAACAAAACCTTGGTTGGCCCGGGTGTGGCCGGATAACATTCAAATCAAGGTATGCATGTATTATCATTAAAACGTAAACAAACCCAAATAAGGTGGCGCTAAATAACTATACTATAGTTACCTCAGTATTTCAAAGTCCTCTATTGGTGAAAGTCTTGATCGAGTTTTGTTCGACTGGATGAATTAATCTTAGATTTATGTATACATATGTATGCCTGTTGTTATATTTATATTACACAATTAATTTTCTACTGATACTCAGTTACTTTCTATCACAGGCAGCGTATTCCAGACCTGATTCTGCCTATGTTATCAGACCAGATGCTGGCTTCTCTAAAGGCAAAACTAATAATTGTAAGTTGACATTTTAGTTTTTATTTATTTATTTCTTTTTATTTTAGGTTTAAGAATCTCACTTGAGAAGTAAAAATGATAGAACTGATACATTATTGTGCAAATCCCGTCCTCCCCACCCAAAAAACTAGTTTTGGATGCAATTTAACGCTTTGTATATTCACAGCAAGATGGAACATTGTTTAAGATGATTTCTTTGTAGGTGGAATAGTAAGCTGCATTTCAAGTGTGGCTACCCTGACCATAAATACCCTAGGGCAAAAATGGTATTGCTTGTGTCTAGCGTTTACATCGTTGCCATACTTGTAATAAACCTTGCAAAAGTTAACTCTCATAGGGGGGAAAATAT
>JXUT01145884.1:0-18253 GCA_000934455.1 Apostichopus parvimensis | reverse complement strand
AAATTTTGGGTGACAAAAGCCTTTCTAAGTGCCACCATGTTACATGTAGGCTGCACCCCCTCCCCTTATACCCCTTCCCCAGGACGCCGATTCGTGGCATGGACCAGCATTTGCCTTCTCAAGAGTTGGGAGCTATGCATAAGAATGTGACTTTGTTTGAACTTCCTGGCGAAAAACAAGTTTTGCTTGCCCGTTTTACTACCACAAGTAGATCCCAAACAGGAAAAGGAAACATGCTCTTGCCTTCCACTTGCTTCTCCCAGTACCATAGTCTAGTTGTTTTCAACATGCAGACAGGGCTACTGTACCTACCAATCTCAACAGGGTTAGACGCGGAGGTAATATCAAACAGAGAAACCGGGAGATTGGTGTTTCAACCTGGAGATTTTGCAAAACATTCTCAAATCAAATATAACTCATCATGTTCATTTTTCCTCCACATTTATCACAGAATAATACTTTACATAACTACATGTTGACCTGTTGTACTTTGTTTCAATGGTTTGGGAATTTCTGCATTTGAGGTTTGGAGATCCCTCAGTGAGATGGTACATAAAACCATAAGTCATCATATCTCAGTGGGGATCCTTGAGAGTTAATTGGCAGGTATGAACATGTTGAAGTGATATTCTCATAAAAGTGAAGAAGAATATGAAACATTCTCATAAAATTAGATGCCTGTTTTTGATAATGAAAATTGTTATTTGGTGTTGTGAACTTGGGAATAATTGTGATTAAAGGGTGTCTAGACTCACGCAAAAGGAAACGTCTAATGCCGGTAATCTAACCTAGTTTCGAATGAGGTGTAACAGAAGTGTTAGACACCACCATCAATCCAAGAAAATACACACACAGCTTGCTACCTTCGGTAATTAGACAGTTAGTGTACAGTCAGTACATACAGCTGCGGTGAAAACCCACAGCACAGTGTCCGAAGGATACAGCGGTGGACATCTCAAGTCCAGCTAAAGATAACAAGGTATCACGTTTCATTACTGTCTGCATTTTGTAGCGACAAGCAGAAAACTTCACATGCAAGCAACGGAAAGTTAACTTTTTCAGAGCGCGGCACGCAGTTTGGGGGGAGTCTTCAATGCCTTTAACGAACAAGTAACATTTTAGTGAAATACTAGCGGCAAAGTTGGGAAGGTTTGGATATCTTGGTGCACCAATTTTTGTAGTGGTACATTCCAAGTATACAGGGCATATATGCATATTATCAATGGGCTTATGCTCTATCCTGAACATATAACTTTATATGACAGCTACTGTACAGTAGTGGTACGTTGACCAACTTGACCACTTCCCTAACATCTGTCTCGAATGGTAGGAACTGTCTGAAAGATCTGAGCATGTGTGATCATTAACCACATTGTTTTCTCTACAGTAACATATAATTTCAAGAAAATAATGTTCAACTGTACAAAGTGACATATATTCACTCAACACATTGATAGATTACCAGGATGTAGAGAACCCAGATCTGCAGTGTCATGGATACATACATAGTGCATGTATACTTTACTTTACCTAGCTACTGTAGTTGTTCTATACCTCAATGGAATACAGCTACAATAATATACTGTAGCTCCTTCTCTTATGCTACACTATAAATAACTCAACAAGGTCCACAAATCATTGCTGGTCAGCTAACAGAATGTTGTCAGTTGCTTATTTTATTTAACATCCCCCTTCCCAACTCTTCCCAATTCCCATTGGATATGGAAATTTGCACAATTTAAGGAACAAATATATGCGTGGCCTTACTTCACGATATATTGTCCTCAGAGACGTAGCTAAGGCCTGATGATATGGGGGGTGTAGTGGCTGAAAATCCAACTGGATGGGTTTTGAAGCCAGAAAATTCCGACTGCTGCCTTGTACCCCCCCACCCCGCGCTACTCGTCAACGATACGGTCAGTGTCAGTCAGACACCCCATCTTTCACGACTGCACTTTTGTTCCGAACTTTTTTTGATACATTTGTACCCACTTGCACTCATTTCACAAAGTTATTAGCCCCCACCCCCCCAACCAAATATTTTTGTGAAAATTCGAGCAATATGCTGATAACTTTTCGGGCACCTACTGAAAGAAAGATAATTTGCAATTTGTTTTTTAATGGTTAAACTAATATTATTATTACCATTAACATTGTAACGACTTCCCAATAATGATAACCAATATGGAAGGGGTACGTAATAACACAGAAAATGATTGTATGTTATTGGCATGCGATGTAAAAACCAATGCATGCCTATATGATTTGCACATTCACATGTACACAAAAAAAAAAAATTGTTATATTTTTCGGGCAATTCGTTACAGCGCCCCCCCCCCAATCAAATTGGGCTCCTACGCCTATGACGGTAGTTTTATTAGGCATTTTTTTTGGAGTATTCAAAATCATACAAAGTTTTGTATGGTGGAGTATACGAATCGCAAGATAAAATTTCTCAAAGTGGCAAGGAAAACGTAGTAAATATGACTGATTAAAGGTCAATTTTGACAGAAATTTCTCAATTTTTAGGTCATTCACAATTACAGAGCACTCCAATTTTCCAACTATCACCAGTTTTTTTTGGGGGGGGGAGACACCCCCACACCCCCCCCCCCCTCTAGCAACGTCCTGATTGTCCTACAACCATAATGATGTGATATTGATCAACTTGCTATACTTTCATGTGCACAAACTGAATGAAGAGGTGGGGGGGGGGGTATAGGTAGAGGATGTTGAGGAATAGTGGAAAGAGAGACATTGAAGATCCCAGAATTTGTCATTTAAAAAGTGTTTATGTTTAACTGTACATACCATATCTACTGAAACCTTATTTGCTTGTTTGGGTCAAATTTAAGTTATACTTTCAATAATTTGTTGTAGGTTTTCTACTTAAATCTGTCCTTGAGATCCAGAACTGATTCTGTTACAGAATCAAATTATACCATTACAGGTCATATATCTCTCATTTTAAGTCTCTTTCGAGGTAGTTCAGTATTAAATTGATTTTAACTAACTTTGTATTCTCTTTATTACTCTGTATTGAATTTAACAGTAAATTGGAGGTAGCATGTATCCGGTACTAGATTTGCTTTTAAAAAAAAGATATCAGGTTCCTGACTCATTACCTAGAATTTCTAGAAACGCAATCTGTTACTTAAAAAATAAAAAATAAAATAATATGCAGACACCAGGCAAACAAGCTTACAGATGGAATAAAAGTGAAACATAATGAAACATTCCATTTTACATTATTGGCATATAAATTTGTCTACCATGGAGCATATGGTGAAGCTATCAGTTTGCTAATAAAGAGCAGCCAGATGGTTGTAGCCACATACTGTACAGTAGGTCAGTTTAATATTCTTCTTACTGGTTATTACTCTCTGATTTTTTACTTGAACATGTTCATGCTGTAATCTGCAATTTTATATAATTTCTTCTGAATTGTTTTTGCAACCCTCCTAATTTTGTTAGTGACCCTTAAATGGGTCATGAACCCCCAGGTTGATTAGCAGCACTATTAGCTTGAGCACAATAACCAAAATTGAACTCTTTGTTTCATTGAAGGCACCTCAATAAAAACTTCAAGACTGTTTTTGTCAAATGTTTTAGTGATGAGATATATATACTGCTGGTATTTATTGCTCACTGCACAGTCTTACTTCTACAGTTGAGAAACAACTATATAAATGTAGATCATTTATCGGTATCAACTATTCTTCTAAAGAGTTAATAATTCTATTTGCTGCAATGCACATTTATTGTAACATTGATGATGACATCCTCTTTAAATTCTAGGCCCTATACAGTAGTTATAGCTTAAATATGAATGGTTATTGCTTATAATTTGGCAAGGTGTATTCTTTTTGCTGAACACATAACTTCAAGAGTTACCACCTATAAATTTAGGACACCATTTTGTTTTTCACCATCAATGTGATTTACCAATCACTGCATTATTGAGAGAATTACTATTAGTCAATTAACTTTCTCACTTCTTTAAGCTGGAAGGGCCTGTTAGCAATCAATATTTATTCCATATTTGGTCCCTGTTTCACCACCTGGCATCCAGTGGCGGAGCGTCCATACAGTCAGGGGGGGGCGGATGCCCCCCCTGATGGACTCAAATGGACTGCTGGCGCCCTTTTCAGCTCTTTACCACTTTTTACTTATTCTAGATTATTGACTTTTTTATTGCGCTCTCATCTACGTATTGACATTTGTCACATTTTGTAATTTGACGATGACACCTATTTATTCTTCGTTTATCTGCAAATTAGCCAGGCCCAGAAAGGGTCATTTCCGGCGATCTAGGGAGTATCTTCACTCAAAAAATTTCAGTACGCTACGCGCCAACCAGTGGTGGCGCTCCGCTTAGATAGTGTCGAAAGCGCCCCTACAGACCATTATCACCCCTCCTGACCAATACCCCTAGCTCCGCCACTGCCATCATCCATACCTAAACAAACATCTCATCTTAATTTTCATCACTTTCATTTTTAATTTCCTCAACAGCCATCCTTAGTGGTCAATGTTGCCAGTCAGTGTGGTTTCACAGAAAACCACTACTCCTCACTGATGAAGCTGAGCCAGTCAAGGCTTGGAGACAGACTGAACATTATTTTGTTTCCATGCAATCAGTTTGGAAGCCAAGAACCTGGAAGTATTGAGGAAATCCAAGACTTTATTCTAACCAAATACCCTGGAAACTATCTTCTTTTCAACAAAGTTGATGTGGTTGGTGACAATGCAGATCCAATCTTTGACTTTCTTTCAGGTAATGTAAAATTGTTGAATTAAAACCTTCTATTTCAGGTAGTTATGTAAAATTGTTGAATTAAACCCAGATCCTTTCTCTTCTTTTGAAAAAGGTTGAGCAGCATAAATAAACTGACTGTGTATAGTATTACATTACTTGGTGACAGAAATGCTGCAAAGGATACTTTGTTTGTTATAATTCCATAACAACTCCCTGAACAACTCCCTGGTTATATCATGGAGCTATAAACAGCTCCATGGTTATATATACGAGAATTTCCAATCCCTTTTGCATTCTGATTTACTGATAAGTATGCCAAAAGCTGAATTGTATTGAATTGCCTCCCTGCTGCTTTCCTGGTTGTGTTCCAGAATGAAACTGAAGTGTTAACACCTGTTTACAAGGTATGTACGGTGCTGTGACTTGAGATGCACATATCTAGTACTCATAGACATGATTAATAGGGGTCAACACCCGCGACTCACAGTTGGATACTCACAAGACTATATTCTTGAATTCATTGCTTCCAGTCAGTGCATTATTGTTCCGTTCCTCTATCAAAGTGCAATCTATTGACAATATTACACAACACTGATGATAGCAGGAACTAATAAATAGCCAACAGTTGTTTCCTGAAGATAGTTGACATGATCAAATTTCCTGGGAAATTTTCTCGTGGTAGGCCAAAGTGGGTTCTCCAGTGATAGGTCTGACTCTCTCTTAGGTTGAGAAGACTGTGCAGTGATTGGCCTGATTATTTAAACTAACATTTCGCTTACTCTGGTCTTACTGAGGAAACAGCTTGCAGCAGGCACCTTTAGAA
Organism: Apostichopus parvimensis; assembly: GCA_000934455.1. Taxonomy (NCBI): domain Eukaryota; kingdom Metazoa; phylum Echinodermata; class Holothuroidea; order Aspidochirotida; family Stichopodidae; genus Apostichopus; species Apostichopus parvimensis. Next base: position 12,671 of record JXUT01145884.1, on the reverse strand, counting down.
GAATTGATCACATTTTAGTGTGAAAGATCTGAGCAGAACCTTCTTCTCTTTTTCTTTACAGCACAGTAGATAAGCAGATGACAGCTGTTCCTCTCACATATTAATAGTTAAATGGTAACATCAGGTCAACCACACTTCAGCTGGACAGACCATGTGAAATGCCCTATCATAATTACCAAATTGGCAATCAATAAAAATGAACAATAAAAAAAAATTGCATATCATCCAATTTTCATGATCGACTATATATGGAGTTGAGGTGTGATTCCTTGCCAAGGGCAAAAGGAATCTTTGCGACGTTACGTAATGTGATTGTGCTGCCTTTGCTTGTAAACTCCCTAACTCAAAAACATGAGCTTGGACTTACTACATATTTGATCCATTTTATTGACTACAAGAAACCTATCATATTTTGCGGAGTTGAAACGTCATTTGAGGTCAACAGAGTTCAAAGTCTGAAAACTTTGTAAACTCTCTAACTCAGAAAGCAGAGCTTGGATTATTTCATACTTGGAATGTAGATTCACCTTATTGAGTACAATAAGCCTGTTGCTTTGCTGTAGAGGTCAAAGGTCAACAGAGGTCAAATTCTGAAAATCTTGTAATGACTCTTACTCAAAAAGTAAAAGTTGATCAACTTCACACTTGGTATGTGGATCTAATTTGTCAAGTAAAAGAACTGTCTGTGCACAGATGACCATAAAGAGTTCTCATACAAAATGTAAAACGTGGCAAGGAATTCACTTTTTCATTTAAGGTAGAGACGTACTGGAAATCAATTACCGTTTCCTTCTCAGGAAATAACAATAGAAAAGGTCCATTCAAAATATTCTGACAACCTGAAATATCACAGTATAATGAATCCAACAAACATGCAGGAATTAATCTCCTGAAATTGTTACTGTTGGAACAATTACAATTGTTTTCATAATTTCTTGTGCCTTCTTGTCCCTTTATACACAAGCATATGGAAGTACTTTACATGTTAGTTTAAGGTTCTTAAAGGAGTAGGACCCTGCATCTTACTGTATAAATATTGCACACTTTGGAAGAAGAAACACTGAACAATTAACGTGTGTACACAAGCTGTTGCAGATGTCAGGTTAATATTAATCAGGTCAGTTTGGAAGGCTCTAAATTTTGTCTCATAATAAGTACCACATGGTTCCCTGTGTACAGGCAAAAGTTCTGTACATATTTGTGCTTGTATCCAGCAATGTGACCATTTTGCGATGCGGTACTGGATAAATTATAACCTGGCAATGAGTGAATCAATGCTTCTCCCCCCCCCCCAACCCCTGCATTATGACTGGTTAAATAGACTGTTAAAAATTTGGGAATTCAGAATGCCATTGTTATTAGCCCATAATTGCTCTTACAGGGTAAGCAATTCACTTGAAAAAGTTTCTGAAAAAAGCGGGAAACGAGACCTCTCTCCGGAAAAGAGACGCTTAATCATTCCATAGGTCTTGAATCATACAGTTCTTATTTTGCTTGCTTCAGATTCTGCTGACAAGGAACCGACGTGGAACTTTTGGAAGTATTTAATAGCTCCCGATGGAAGTGTCATTGATGGCTGGGGTCCCTGGGTTACCATTGAAGAGCTGGACCAATTCATAGAGGCTGCTACACAGATGTCGCCAAGAGACGAGTTGTAAATCCCACACAAGACTGGAATGCTGTTCTTCCAGGATATAGATATATTTGTCCTTTCTTCAACTTTAAAGCTGCATGTTGATTTGAGTTTGCTGCAGTATTATTCTATCACACTCAACCTTTAAAGGGCCATGTGGACATCTGAGTTAGGTTCTGGGGTATCCAGTTATTAATGTTACATTAAAGGGTCACATGGACCTCTTAGTTGGGTTTAGGGGTATCCAGTTATTGTTATGATGTTTAAGGGCCATGTGGACCTATTAGTTATATTGATGGGTATCCAGTTATTAATGTTACATTAGAGGTCAATGTGGACCTCTTAAATACGTTGAGGGGTAACCAGTTATTTATTTTCATTAAAGTGCCATGCGTACCTATTAGTTAAATTTGATGGGTATCCAGTGATTTATGTTACATTAAAGGGTCACATGGATCTCTTAGTTGGGTTGAGGGGCCTTCAGTTATTAATATTACGTTAAAAGGCAATGTGTACCTATTAGTTACGTTGAGGGGTAACCAGTTATTAATATTAAGTTAAAGGGCCATGTGCACCTATTAGTTAATTTGATGGGTATCCAGTTATTTATGTTACATTGAAGGGTCACATGGACCTCTTAGTTGGGTTGAGGGGTATTCAGTTATTAATATTACGTTAAAGGGCAATGTGGACCTATCAGTATATTTGATGGGTATCCAGTTATTAATGTTACATTAGAGGGCCATGTGGACCTCTTAGTTACATTGAGGGGTATCCAGTTATTTATGTTATGTTACATTGTTATGTTACTTTAGAGGGCCATGTGGACGTCTAAGTTATGTTGAGGGTATCCATTAATTGATGATGGCAATTTTTACCAAAATATTTTCTTCCCAATCAGCTGAAACGCTTTTGCATTCAAATTTGTGTAATACACCAAAGTGTGGAGGAAACACGTGACTCCATAGTTTTACTTGAAATATACCAAAGTGTGGAGGAAACACTTGATTCCATAGCTTTACTTGAAATACACCAAAGTGTGGAGGAAACATGTGACTCCATAGTTTTACTTGAAATATACCCAAGTGTGGAGGAAACACTTGATTCCATAGTTTTACTTGAAATACACCCATGTGTGGAGGAAACACGTGATTCCGTAAACACTTAACACGATAGCTTTATGTTGCTTGTCTCAGTGCAGACCTATTTATTGCTAGCTACTTTTTCTTAAAGTATTTTTGATGGTGCTTGAAATCCTGCCATTTTCTGCAAAACTAAGAAAAGGAAACACAGATATTTTTGTTACAAAAGGAAAGTTAAAATTATTAAATTTGAAACAAGTTAAATCCATCCATCTTGATCATTCCATTATGTACAAAGTATTTTCCAAGAACATGAAGAAAAGTGTATGAAGATATTTTCTTTTTAACAAACATTGTTCATAAATTGTGAAACTGGTATGCAAAATATAATAATAATGTAAATTATACCAGACTGATTCATAGCTCTGAGGGCAAAATTATCTCTTGACAACAACAAATTTTTATTTGTTATCTCCAAAAGTAAAATTCTTCTCAGCTAGCCCATCTGGAGTGTTTAGTCGCTTTGCTGAGATTTTCTGGAGGTTATTAAACATATCGTGCAGCAAAACTGATGTAACTTTTCATCCAATGCCCTATATGTCTTTGCAATGCTTGATCAGTTAGAGTCAATCCCCTACAAGCTTTCTTGTAAGTGATCTCCTTCACATGTGTCTCAAATCGGATAGACTGATATACATGACTTTTCATAAGAGTTTAATCCAGCTCCATACTGAGTTTAACTGTATTACTACACATACATATTGATCTGATTGATGGGTTGGTGTGATGGGAATATCATCAACTCAGTATTAGATATCCAGAGGAAATACTTCACTATCATCCACCATGAAACATTTACTGTCACTTATCTTGACACCAGCCCCATGTTGCTTAACCTTTGCATTCCAAAATTGTATTAACTTCAAAGAGGGAAGGAAGCACTTGGCTCAAAGGCTGGATTCTCATCTGCTATGTTGATTTCTACTCTATTTTTTTGCTCTCAAGGTTGTATTATAATTGCTGACAGAATGTTTTGCTTAAGATTTGTGTATTCAGTATCCATAATCACAGAATTTCATAGTAATTAAAAGTGATAATAAATAATCAAAATTGATAAAAACTTGAGGTAATTATTTAGCGACTGGGCTCAACTTTGAAGGTCACAATTTTTTAAGATTTAAAATTTTGTTGTTTGGGTAAAATAATGCTGGCTAATAGAGGTCATTATAAAACTGGAATCTATTATGTAGGTTAAAGCTCACATGTGTTTGCTCTTTGTGGTTAGAAGATCTGGGATATTAAGTTAATCAAGTTGACACAAGGATCTATGGTATCTAGGTAAAGAGGGTGTTGCTAAAACGTTTCCTGAATTTGGATTCTTCAATGATGGTGAGAATTAATGTTAAGGCAAGTCACAAGTTTTTCTCATTATCTAGCACAACCGGCTCAACCACTCTTTGACATTAAATCAAGTTGCAGCTTGGAATCATTATAGGAACTAGCTCAAAATTGTTTTCTTCAGTTGACTTTGTGAGGGAACCGGAAGTACATACCTGGTCATGTCTGGTAATGTAGTTTGAACTTAAGCCAATTTTTCAGAGCTTTCTACAAGTAACAATCAAGCAGTTTTTGAAGTGTTGTCAGTTCTCTCTAGAAGAAAAGGAAAATGAGGGTTTTTGCTATTTTTCTGCTCCTTAAATTTTAAGCACAAATTGACTCTGCCTTCAAGTGGTGTTTGCATTTAAGAGAGTTTTGGGAGTTGTAGTTGTTTTGTTTTTTTTGACCCACACTTGAGTTGTCTGTAATTGTCATTTGGACAAAAAGTTTATGATTGAATTTGCTTGTACATGTTTGATGTACTAGGGGGTGGTCATATTTAAATCAGTACAGTATGTTTTATTGCATCAACCTAGTAATCTAGAAACCAAATGATTGCAAAATTATATTAAAAATATTGAAATCAAATACAATAGTGATATTCTCGCACATGGTTCGCATAATACAGGCACAAATTTTCAACATATCTGTAAAAGTTGCATTTCTCGTAACCATGAAAGTTTATTGAGCTGCCTCAGTGATAGTGCAGGGGGATCCTATTCATGTATATTAAACATTTCTGGGAACAATCACTGGCAAAATGTGTTAAATTGTTTTTTTTTTTCAAATGTACATACCTACCCATAGGTTGTGACCGTCAAATTGAAGCTAATCCCAGATATTTAGAACAAGCCTTTAATAAGACAAGTGAGCCAACTATCCAAACGTTTACCCTGATGCTGCCATAAAACTGCTTTGAAATGAGTGGCCATTCATATGACTTTCTAGCATATTTTGGGATAATACTGATGATGTTTATATCTTAAATAATCTAAATAGTTTATCAATTTTCTGTCTCCGTTTCGCTATCTAGTTTGAATAATGATGAGTGTTGATTTGCATCTATATTTGGCGGGTCAGCTGCATAGCTAATGATGGGATATTGTTTCTGGCCATTCAATCAGGCCATTTAGCAGCTCATTTTCATTATGATGTTAATCTGCCAAAAATAGTTTTATTAATGCCTACTTGTAGGCTTTGAAGTCACTTCTTATAGAGTAGTAGTAGTATTACAGATATGTTCTCAATCATACTTAAAGCTATTAGACTCTGTCACAATTGTATATGTCTACTTCTGTTGTATAGGCTGTGCAACTCTTCAAGTGTAATGTAGTGTTATACTATTAAATAAGTGATCATCAGGATCATTTTGACCTCCAGCAGTGTAATGTAGTGTTATACCATTAAATAAGAGATCAACAGGATCATTGTACCCTCCAGCAGTGTAATGTAGTGTTATACCATTAAATAAGAGATCATCGGTATCATTGTACCCTCCAGCAGTGTAATGTAGTGTTATACCATTAAATAAGGGATCATCGGGATCATTGTACCCTCCAGCAGTGAAATGTAGTGTTATACCATTAAATAAGAGATCATGGTGTTCATTGTTCCCTCCAGCAGTGTAATGTAGTGTTATACCATTAAATAAGGGATCATCGGGATCATTGTACCCTCCAGCAGTGTAATGTAGTGTTATACCATTAAATAAGGGATCATTGGGATCATTGTACCCTCCAGCAGTGAAATGTAGTGTTATACCATTAAATAAGAGATCATGGTGTTCATTGTACCCTCCAGCGGTGTAATGTAGTGTTATACCATTAAATAAGGGATCATCGGGATCATTGTACCCTCCAGCGGTGTAATTTAGTGTATACCATTAAATAAGAGATCATCAGGTTTTCTCCAGCTCTGCCGGTCAATGTGTTAAAGTCCCATGCTGTGGAAGCTTTTCCATTTTCAAAAATATGTCGGTGCAAAATATGTGGGTTCAAAATTCATAAGGGTGTGCAAACCTGTAAACCTTTCAGCCAAGTGAGCTGCTTATTAAAATTGTACAAATATTCAAAAATAGTTTGTGCAGCTTTCTGACAGATTAAATACTACAAATAAAATTATATGATAAAATGTAAATGGTGTGCAGTGTCAGGCACACATAATGATGTTAATAGTCTTTGTGTGCTAGTTGTAAAATGAGTTTGCCCACCCACAACTGGGTATGACTCAGAGGGTACAGCAATTGGGATGCTTACTTAATACCAATCATTAATTAGTTTAAATCCCCTAACACAATTATCATCCTTCATAGTTTGCCTCAAGACTTACATTTTAATTGTGACTTTGAAATTTCTGTCAATCTTGCCAATATTGAAATATTAATACTTTAATATCAAATCTATTTGAATGTTACTACATCTCCTCAATTCGACATTCACATATATCCTTAACATGAATGATTCTGTGATAGGTTGATTTTGCAGGCTTAGTATTCAGACATAAAATATCCAATGGGACACTCTTATCCAAGTCATCTTTTCCACCCTTTACCTGTTATTACCCGGAACAAATTCAGTGCAGGAAGTTTGGTTTTTGAAGCATCCATAGCTGGTCCTTTTGCTTCAATCAGGAAAACTCTCATCATTACCAAACATTGTTGATCTTTGGGATTATAATGATAACTACAACAGTACAAAGTTATTTCTTTTCTCTTCATGAGCAATTAGTCCATTAAAGATGTAGTGGTATCAAAACATTGCTTATTTTTATCATGTCAGTAAGAATTTAAAAATGGGTAAGGTTTTGAAAGATAATTAATTGTAGATGTAGTTCAAGGAAATGTAGTGATTCATTTAAATTTCCATCTTTTCATGTTATTTTATTTCACTAAGGATCATCCATCCATATTTCATTTTGTTCTTAAATTAAATTTGTTTCAGAGTAATTTTACACACTTTAATACCCATCTATCACTTTAATCTTGGTGATGCTGTACTCTCCAGGTCTATTAGTTTGTCATTGGTAATTGTAATCTCTTAATGGTATTTTTATTTTTCATGTTATTTTTTATTTTTTTTATCATGTTATTTTTTTTTGTCAATAGGTGTATCATTAGACTTTTCTTTGCTGTATGTTTATACAAGGGTTATAACATTTTATATTAACCCTCCCTTAAAGGCATTAAAGACTCGCCCCAAACTGCGTGCCGCGCTCTGAAAAAGTTAACTTTCCGTTGCTTACAAGTGAAGTTTTCTGCTTGTAGCTACAAAATGCTGACAGTAATGAAATGTGATACCTTGTTATCTTTTATCTGGACCTGAGATGTCCATCGCTGTATCGTTTTTACACTGTGCTGTGGGTATTGACCGCAGCTGTATGTACTGACTGTACACTAGTGTCTAATTACCGAAGGTAGCAAGCAAGTAGTTACACCACATTCGAAACTAGGTCAGATTACCGACGTGAGACGTTTCTTTTTGCGCGAGTCTTCACACCCTTTAATTACCAGGCTTATATTCTTTGGAATGGTCTAATTATAATTATTACTTGAAACATTAAAGGGGTTGGAGAGAAGATTAATTCTTTGTGATATCTTTTGTTGGTGAAAACCAATAATTGGTCAGGTATGATGCTTTTGTCTTGGTTTGACCTTCAGAGAATTCACCAAGAGATCTGCGTTACTGTCAGTCCTGATAGACTTGGTTGTGATGTTTAATGTGCTATTAAAGTACTAGTAATGCTACGGTTACAATGTTGACACCACGAGTGTTACCTCTAATTTGAACAAGAGCATTCATATATTCAAAAGTATTTAGTTCTTAAACAAGCAGGAGAATTGGACAAGTAAGTGAATTCTCTCAGTAAGAAAGTCATTCATATTTTATTATTTGCATAATGTATGGTATATGATAGACATTTTGAACGGTATACATTGCCTTGTTGTGCTGGATATTCCGTCTCATGTACTATAACTTAAAGGTATACATTGCCTTGTTGTGCTCGGTGCTAATGGTTATTCTTCTACATATTACTGTATATTAACTGCCAGCTACAGTACCAACTATAACTTCTTTGTACACTTTTGTGTTTTCTTTTAAATTAACTTTACTTCCTACTTGCTGAACAGGGTACTATTTATGTGGGCAATTTAGTAAGTTTTCATGAGAATATTTTACCTTAGAGAGCTAACTTGATGTTTTGCTGCCTTTGTTTCTATCCAACCCGGAATTGTAGCAGTCTATATCGTTGCTTCCTTTATATCTCACCATTGTGTTGTTTTGGTATGTGTGTCTCCATCCAACCTATCACCCTATTAGTCTATATTGTTGCTTCCTTTATAGTTCACACATTGTGTTTTATTTTTCACCATAGTGCAGCCTATTTATAGCTTTACTGTTTTACCTATAATTTATTACTTTTTGCTTAATTCTTCTTTACAATATTTATTACCTTCAGTTTCTTCCCTGTTTTATACATTTACTCATTATTAATTTTCATAATGGTTTTCAATTAGATTGATTTCAATAGTGTCATTTGATTCCTTCTGTCACTTCTTACAAGTACTTTCCTGTTCAAATTAATTCAATCGTTATCTTTAATATCACAGCAATCCTTCTGTGAATATCCCTACATTACAGGGTACTGTCCGCACAATCTGTTTACTTCATTCTTAGTTTAAGTGACACTCATTTAGCTCACTGACAGGGTTAAGAGTTTCAAATATTCAGTAAAGTAAAGTAAAAACAGGGGGCGGGGGGTGGGGGATGAAGTGCTTGTTGAATTTGGACCAATTTGATACTAGGTTGTCGTATATCTTTCTCCCATATGACATTTTTTTTTTAACTTAACAACTTGGGCTGCGTTTCATTTGCCAATATTGATTGAATTGCTTAAATATGAAATGAAACATTTTGACGTTTAGTGCGCCATTTGAGTTTCTTTTACATCGTCTATCCCTTACATGAGATTTTGTGACCTAACACTTCCTCATCTGTAGACTAGAAGTATTTCTATCAAAGTTAAACAACGTTATAATCAACATTTGTTATGATAAGCGACATACTTTGTAACTAACGATTCTGATGGTGCTTATTGTCTTCAGTATTGTATCTGCCGTTTAGTGATGAGTTGTTACCATGCATGTACCGATGTACGTGTGTGCCACTATATTAACTTGCCTTATGTGTTGACTGGATGATTTGTGTCAAAAATGATATATAGATATATACTCAAATAGTACAGTTGTATTTTTCACTCTCTGGTGTGGCCATGTGTATGTTTTGCTTTTTCTTTTAATTTCGACGGACATCGATCATCATATACTTCTAGGGGGAGGGGTTAAATTCAGGGTGAATCAGCCCCCCCCCCCCACACTGGAAGACATACAATTCAACAACATAAGTGCACAGTGCATTAACATGAACATGTATATATGTGTGGAACAACCTTAACAGTCGAAAATTCTTGAACAATGTTTCAGAAGTTGCAAAATATAGCACCATTTTGCATACAAGCAACCTCCATTTTACCAAACTTTCTGGAAGGAGAAAGGGGAACCACTTCCCTGGGCGACAAAAGATCTTATCCCCGCCCCCCCCCCCCCACTCCAAGAGCAAAAATAGTGTTGCGCCGACTAGCCTTTATAATACCGTAATATAAGTGTGTAGCAGAAAAGTTTCCAGAATGCAAACGTTTTTGGAAGGCCTGATTGGATGTAAAGAATGTGTTTGAAATGATTACCAAATCATAGGGGTCTTGATCGTGTACAAGGAAAATGAACGTCCTTAGGTTGAAAAACGTCACATTGATGGGTGTTTTAGGCAAGTATCCGACAATGGTTAACGGAAGATGTGCATTACTCCAATTCTATTATGGTATCTCAAGTCGACCCCATATAATAGTTCGCCATTTCGGAGCGCGTATGAGAGGACGCTATATAGAAATTGGTAACGTATTCAGACTATGAAGTTGTGATGCTTAAGCGACCCTTCTTCTCCACCCACGGGCGCCAGTCTTGGCCTTACCTATAATATGGTCGTTCTTGCCTAACTTGTGTTTTTGCTAAGGAAAGCTCACCTTTCCTAGAATGGTGTCAAAGAATACGAGATAAGGAATCGGTTTGGTCGCCATGTTACTTTGCATTTCCCTGAATCAAACGTATTGATATCAACTCTAAAAGTGAATGTAACAGGGTGAGCCCCCTTGACGGCTGATACAAGTAAACCAAGGTCTTTCGTATTCGCCGACTTCTACCCGTGTATTATCTAGCTTTTCGATACAGCATGACATTGGGAATAATTCTTTACTGTATGGTGAGTCAGTGTGATGAACACTTCTTAAATTTATAACCCCAGTGTGATGAAACATCTTAAATGTATGACCCCTGTTGTCACTATGACCGTCGCCCCCCCCCACCCACACTACCATGCATACCCCCTCCGTTATTCCATGTAACTTGGTAATTTACTAACTGCAGAAAAAAGAAGCTATGTGTTCATGTGAGCGCTTCTACAAAGAGAGGGCGCTGTGTTAAATTTAAAAATAGAAATATCGAGACACAAAAAGGGCACCATTGATGAACGTTTCTGACTCCCATGTTTCAGTTTTATCATTGTATTGAGGTTGACATCACGAGTTATGTTTGGATGTGAACCTTCAATTGAGAAACGGCTACGAAGTATTGTAACAATGTTGGATATTGGAAGTTAACCAATTTTGGTAATTTAATTCCCTAATTTCATCGTTCCTCTGGCGATTTTGGCAAACTATAGAAACAGACTATATTATTTGGGTACCATGTGTCTCCGTTAGTATTCCAATTTTGTAATTACTGATTTCTTTAATTGTAAATTATGTTTGAAGGCCTCAAAAAAATATGTGTGATACTCGCACACTGTGACAAAGATCAATACAAAATGCTTACCGATAATAGAACGCAGTAGGGTGCAATGTTTCACTCTGTGTGTGTGCTTTTGTCTGCGTATCAGTGTACTTCTATTGCATTCAGACTTGAACAAAGGAATTCCAAGTCAAAGATTTTCATTTGACAAGAATCACCACATCTTAAAAAGAATTCTATAGCTAAGGTTTGTGTACATGGATTCGAACAATAGGGGGATTTAAAAACACACCCTCTCTAATTATCATTATTGTGCAACAATAATTAAACAGTATCTTAACCTTCAGGTAGAGTTTACTTTTGTGATAAACACAAATTGAAATTGAAATCTACAACATTCATTACTTTGGCGACATGGATTAAGTGACTCAACATCACGTGAGAACTTTAAATAGGTCCTATGACATTCCACCCAACACCTCCTAAGTTCCTCATAATATGGAACGCCAAAACGGACATTATTCAGTAACTTTTTATGCAGCTTTTACTCCATCTACACTACTAGTAAATTTTGTGTCACATAATGAGAAAAGCAATTACCAGTCATTATGTGAGGTTCCTTTTACGCAGCATAATGACCAAGGCCTAAGTTTTTATTGGGCAGTTTGTCGGCTGTCTCGGAAAGGTCGCCATTTCGGAGAAATATCATATTTGTCTTTATAATGCAGTTTTTACTACCACATAAAGTAACTTCACGAAAATCGTAGTCATTATGCGGCAATATTTACTGTCACATAATGACCAAGAAAAACAAATATAATTATGCGGCAATATTATTGTCAAATAAGGACTAACGTAAATCTCTCTAATTATGCGTTAGTCTTTATAGTCTTGTTCAGACCCTAGTATGTACAGCCTAGTATATCTTTCTTTTTCACAAAGCTTTTTTTTCCGTATCTATTTGCTGTATTGCCCAGAGAACGCCCGCGACACGCTTTAGATTGGTACTAGGTTTGTATCGGACAGACCCTCGGGCATGTAAAATACAGTGGGCAAGCACATTCGTGGTAGGCAGAAACGGACTCTGAGGCATGTACAGTTTGTACGCGAGCTTATTACAAACGACTTGACCAAGACTACAGTCTGAACTGCAGCGGAACGACTTCCGTTAGCGTACTCGTTATTTGGCAACATTTACTGCAGCAGAAAGACTAAAGCACTCGCCAAAACGGATATTATTTTATGCGGTGGCGGCGGCGCTGTTCAAGACAACTCTTAGTTGTTTATTAGTTGAATGCAGACGTTAGGAGAATATCATAGAAATCAGCGCAAGAATTCTCGAATTACTCTCTAATCATCGACCTTGACAGCGATTGATAATGAACAGGTCCACCAAAGTCGTGGGCGTCCTGTTAGCAATGGCCTTTCCATGATGTTTGGTACTGCATTAAAATCGGATTTACATCTGCTCAAATAGCAAGGCGTTTTGGCGTATAGCAGAAGACGGTTGAGCGGTACAGAAAGGCCAAAGGCTTGCGTATGCAAGACGTATACTCTACGGTTACATATAGAAGTCTTACTTGGCATAACGGACTGTGGTGGATCTAAGGTCTAGCTTATATCACATGTCTTGTATGTGCTTTTGGCCCACGTCTTCACTTAACTATACCGCTATGATCGATGTGCTATGTCGGGCCACGAAATTAAGTGTTGATTGTAGCGGGCAGATCTAAGGGAGGGG
>JXUT01145879.1:0-10756 GCA_000934455.1 Apostichopus parvimensis | reverse complement strand
TCACAATTTATGTTGTGGAGACACAATGTGCATATGTTCTCTTACAGGTTTCATAACTTAGTGTTATGACTGTATGGCTTTGTTAGCCTAAAGATGAATTTAAACAAAAATATGATGTGTGAAAGTGTGATAATAAAGGTATCATTCAATATAAAAAACATTGTAATTGATCAAAAATATGAGGCAATGAAAATGCAACATTTCTATGAATAGAAATGAAAACAGGTTGATTTGTTGTTGTAACAATTGTACTGTACTGATCTGCCTGATAACTACTTTACATAATGTATTGTACATGGGCTAAAGCTTTCTAAGCTAGTTATGTATTATTACATGACACATGCAGTACTGCATAATATCCAACATTGTAGCATCCCTGTAACTCAGCTAATTTATGACATTTATGAAAGATCAAATAGAAAGAATGACTCTTCTCGTTTCTGCATCAAAAAGTTTGCCCTGTGATTAAGGTTTTACCAGTACTTTGACTGTGCCATAATAAGCCAACTTTTCGTTTAGATAAAAAAAACCAGATAAATTAGATATATTGTATCATCTACTTCGCAGGATTGATAATATAAGCTGGGGTGTTGTTGCATCATTTTTACCCAGGCAACTGGTTGTTTGTATATATATGGCTAAAACAATGCAATGGCTTTATATATTTTCTTTGACCAAGTGGCTTCCATAAAAAGTAACAGCCTTTGGATGTTATTATCAAACTTCATTACTCCTGTAAGCGAGGCCGATTACGGTAAATGTAGAGTTCAAAAATACAAAAATATACTATGTACAACACTATAAATCGTGCGTAACATATATTTAATCAAAACTCCTACTTCGTGGCAAACAAGAAACTAGCCTTCTTTACAAGCGAGCCAGGGCTCACCGATAGCTAACATGCAACAGTGAACATAAAGATTTAAATATTGTTACAAAATAAAGGGCATCATTCCTATAACGTCTTAGCATTTCGGATATGCGAATGAGGTATAAAGGCTAAGGGTGAGAGTTAACTTCACGATTTAATACAGTTGTTTGTTATTTGTTAAAAATATAGTGGGCCATCAGTCTTTATTATAAGATGTTACACTCCCAAAGACTGCTTGCCGACAAATTTCTGAACAACTGAATGAAAAAAAAATGAAATATTGATTTTCTTTTCCAGCAGTCAAAGATGGGGTATGGCAGAAGAGACTTTGAGAGATCATCTCATGCGTACTAAGTTATCCTTAGAAATCTGAGAGAAAATGGGAAAGTGTCCCATAAGCTCAAACCTGGGGGAAGTAAATATTGTATGTTAGCATGACTTATAGTTAAAGCCTCAAATGAGTGCAGATTTTTGTTGATTTCAAAATGGTTTATTCACTTCTGTTGTAATAGGATGTTATTGACCTCCCCCTTTAAAAAACAAGAATGAAAAAAGCATATTTTCAACAACCATTTTAAAATTATTTTATAATTCATGTTTTCATCTTTCCTCATATAGACAATCCAGTATGAAGGTCCAATGGCGCTGTATAAAGGTTTTATTCCAACCTTCGTCAGGCTAACTCCTTGGAACATTATTGTATCCTTTTGTAACTGATGATTTATAGAAATTGTCTTGTTAGGGGTTGTTACAGTAATTTCAAAATAGTGTTGGATCATTTTTAAGCAACATTCATTTTATTTTATTTCAACCTTTCTACCAAACATAACCCAGCAAAAGTGTACAGAATCCTGAATGCTGCTTTATAGGAAAATTTAGTTTTAGATATAATTCTGCATTTTCTAATATTTCTTGACTTTTCTGTGAAATTTTGAAGGTGCAAATTACATGTCTCAAGCATCTACAGTCTGTAGTCTTAGTTGAAAGCCTTCGGAGTTTTAATATTAACATTTTTCACACAGATTTCATGGAAAATTACATCAAACAACAAAAAAGAAAAAAACTATGATATGAACTGACCTGAGGCATAGTTTTAATGAAAGGATGCTTGCTTTAAGACAGTTTCTTAACCTTTACCACTGCTTGCACCCCATAGCAGGTAAAACAATTCCCTAAAGCGTCACACCTCCTAGAGTGCTGCCTTATACCCCTATCGGTGTATGCATGCCAATAGGGGAAATAGCAGCATGCTTCTCTTGAGATACCATTAATCTTTCTCGAAAGATGTGAGTGGATTGTACTAACTTTGAACAACTTACATATCTATGTTTGTACTGTATTGCACGTTTCCTGTGTAATAAATAAGATTCCATGGACATGTTTGTGACAATGTTAAACATTGGAGACCCTAGACAATATTAAGGGAAACCTCGCGTATTTGAACATGAGAACATTGTCAGTGGAGAATATAATTTATTTATTGTAGCATCCGATATGTAATTTCTTGAAAATTGCGATACACGAGGTAAACAATTTTATCCGGGTACCTGGATACCCGACGGGTAACCGCTCTCGGGTACCCGGTTCCCGATTTTTAGACCCGTGTAAACACTAGTTCTTATCCACCTGCAAAGCTGCGTACAAAACGGTGTGTAATTTTGTACTATTCCTGATGAGCTGCAGTTGGCAAGTATTGTATTAAAGGACTTTAGACATGTTGCACTGTTCCTTCGTAGCACCCATCTCCTTTAGCATTGTATATCTGTCTGTAGGCCTGAAGTTAGCTGGACAATATCCTTACATTCTTTTTGAAACTTAGTCTTGGAAATCTCTAAGATATAGTTTGAGTTCTAGCAAGTTTTAGTTACCATGGTTTATGGCCTAGCTTCTTGGCAACTGCATGTGATTTCTTGCCTTGATTTTCCAACTTTGCAGTTGCCATTAATTTCATGAATATTCTTGATTCTTTCTAGAAGGGCTGCACTAATTTGATTCAAAATTCATGCCCAATGTCTTATAGAAAAGTATACCAAGCAATACCCCATTTCATACATTATATAAACTATGAATATGTTGCTTGTGATAATAATATTATGTTGCATGTGGTAACGAACGGTGATATGCTTTGCTGTGCTACTTCTGAAGCATAAATGTTTATCACTTTACATACAACCTCTGCAGTTTAAATCGCTGTTTTAGCGTTACTTGGTAACTTGCCAAGGCTCTACCAGATATGACTTAAAACACTTTCATTATAGAATAATTAGTGCAAAGTTTTCATATTTCTGTCGTTAAGGCTGCACGCTAATGTATCTCTTCCCTTCTTCACATCATGCAGGATGGCGTATTTTGTTTCTGTAACGTTAACATATGAAATAATCTAGTAGCATAGATACCATTTCCTGAAATCTTGAGATTCTGTTTGATATAAATAGTTACATGTTAAATCATATCTCTGACTAACATTATTTGCAGAGAAGAGGTTGCATTATTAATGGGGACTATTGTGTATTTGTGGCTAATGCACCGGTGGTGGTGAGCAAAACATCTAAATTTCTCCACCGGTTATCTGTTGTTACATGACTCCTACACAGGGAGCTGTACTTTGCTTTCCAGACCTCACATAACCAGGAGATGGAAATTAAAAGAGTAGCTATACTAATAAGATGTTTCATTGTTGACCCTTAACTGTATGTTCAGTTCTTTGTGACTTACGAACAGTTAAAGAGACTGCCTATATGAAGGTCATGACCTTTTGCTTGTTTACATTCGAGATGAAGAGAATGGTGCCTTGGGTCAGAGGTCACAACAAGAGATGGAACGGATGGCTGCGTAAAGAAGATGGAAAAGAGACCGTCAACAGGGAACCAGGAGCATTCAGTACTTGAGATGGCAATATACCTACATCAGTGTGTAAATGTATGAACTTGATACATACCAAAGAAATAACCAAGAATAAGGCAAACTACATGATACTAAACAAATTCACATTTTCCCATAGTTCTGCTACATTTTGCGAACCATATTTTTATACATACTGTAGGAACAGTCAATACCTGTTACAGTATACACAAATTAAGCTTAGAAATTCATTCCTACCAGCTTCAACACTACCCATCCTTAACCAATCTCACACCACTTCTCCTAACCCCACCCATGGCCCCATCCCAGCATGAAAATAAACAAACACAAAAGAACACAAATTCACTGCAATTTTTCTTAAATTATCCACCATTTTCTTTTGGTACATGCATATTAATCACTTGCGGTAATGTCAATGCAAACCATCATTGTTCAAAGGTGTTATTACTGTGGGGAGTTTTCTTGTATGATAAGTAGAGGATATGTACCGTATTCTTATGTGGGATAACATGCCCTCTCTTAACTCCCAAATAATCACAGTATATTTGTGTGAAATTGAACAGCAAAGACCTGTGCAGATCAAGGAGCTAGTTGCTACGGATATAGGATATATCATCCAGGGATGCACTAGTGCCGGGTATACTGATCGCCGTCCTGGGGGAGGGGAGTATTTCGATTTTTGAAGGTGCTCAGATGCCAAATGCTGGCACTTGTGTAGCTTTTTAAGTACATACACAAGTACTGGTGTTGCTAACAATTTACATTTTAAAATTTTTTTTAGTGAAATATATTACATAGCTGGTAAAAGTTATCGGTCTGTTTCAAAGAGATTTTACAAGGGACCGATTGAGAGCCGTAAGTAAAGTTTCTCGCATGCGTAACTGATGCATTATTAGTCTGTATAATTTTGGCATAGGCTAGGCCCAATTTATGTTGAATATATTGTTAGGAATGTCGGGATATTAGATGAAAATAGTGCTGGGCGGGATTCACGATTTTAAAGACAGTGCTGGGCGGTAATTTTCAGTGCTGGGCGGGGCCGCCCAGCGTGGGCACATCCCTGGTCATCAGTTATCTCCATTGATACTGGTGACATGTCATAGAGTCATCCTAGACGTAAGCTGGTTCATCATCTCTATGGTCATGCAAGCTCCATTCCAGTTCAGAGAAAAGAGAAATGAATCTTCAGGTCATATCTCATTCGTCACAAGGAAAACTGCCGAAGGTGACAATTGAATTTGAAAAATGTTAGCAGCTTTATAAGATTTAATGTTGTGTTCAAACATGATATTTGATTTTGTCTGGTAACCGGTTAATTCTAGGAGCTGTACCCGTACAACAAATGATTACTGATGCACATTGTATGTAAACATGGAGAGAAAAAAACTCTCACAAATTGAATGGAATATTGGGATGCTAGATAAATACTTGGTTACCAGTCATAGTGTACAGTTTGTCTACATACTGTTAACCTGATATCAGGTATGTTGAATGGAGTAATTGACTTGGTCATATATGCATGAGACAGTAAGCGGTTACTTTTATCTAAATTCGATTGATTATGGTATATCTAATGCATTTTGTCAACAGTATTAAACATTAAATCAGCCGTAGAAATGGCCTGCCAATGTTTCTACTGTAGGACGAACATACAGGCCAAGAGGCTTACTTGAGGCAGAATTTGAGTCGGATATGATTTAGTCAGAGAAGAAAGGGAAATCCATTGCTGATGAGGGTTTCCAGATATTCATCTCTATAGAATGCTATTCCTCCAAAGTGCTCCTTTGAAGCTGCAGAGATGATGACATCTGCTCCTCAGTGAAGGTCATAATGTTAATATGTTTTGTTAGTTCTAATAACTCGAGACATGCAGGTTCTTTAAGATTCATATAAACAGGAGGGCACACTTGGATGACATTTGACACCATTCGTCCTTGAAACAATCGTAATGTATTTGTCAACGTATCATTTAAGTCCATAAAAGTGTTACGTTTGTGTAAGGAACTGAGGAACTGACCAAATGGTCTGTGTGTTGGACTAAAGTAGTCCAGCCACTTTGAATGATGAGCATCAGCAAGTTATTTCTCAAAAGTTAAAATGGTTAGAGAACAATAAGATAACAGTGTGTTTTAACGGTCTACAACATACCAAGTTTAATGTTGTGATTGGAATCATTCTTTAATGTCCTGCCTGCAGGAACTAACGATCTGACAAGCTTTAACTCGAGATGAAAGCAATGTTATGATACCATTATCTTTATGTGATATCAATAATTTGCAGTTATGGTAACAATGAAATTGCTATCTAGAAACAACCAATATGTTTGAAATTTTATTTTAAGGATCAGGAATATAAATTTTGGAATCTGGTCCATTCCAAAATACTGTCAGAATGCACTATATTAGCCAGACTAAACAACGTTCCTTCCAAATCGTAATAAAAACGGAAACAAGGGTGAAAAGTTTCTTTTTAGCAGCATGATATTTGTTGTAACCTGAAAAAGTGTATAGGTTTATATGAAACTACTAGGATTGAATGCATGAACACGTGGCATATATGGTCACATTTGCCAGGATTTGGCAATACCATGCAGATACATAATACTGCTTTTAAGGTACGCAGCATGCATATACTACACGTTTATTGTATCAATTGGCAATTTGCAAGCATTGGTAAGCCTGTTTTGAAAAAGAACTCTGTGTACATTTAAAGACTTTTGTACCTCACATGTAGAATCTTGACCTCCCCTGCCCCCCCAACCAAAATAAACCATTGTTCTGATTTTTTCAGCTACAAATAATGAGAAGGACAATGAAAACTTGTTTGTCAGTTGTACTAAGGTTGTGTGGCAGACTTGCCATTGAATGCAAGCCATATACTGTACAATTTGTGAACTACAAATAGTGTCCTTCTTTGTTTAGTATCGTTAAAAAGGCTCAAATACATATGATAACGGCCCCAAGAAACCTTGTCCTAATGGTTGACTGTGTCATACCAATCCAGTGTGACAGGTATCAGATGAACCATAGCAAGGAAAATGAACGGTGGCTATGTGGTAATAGCTATGACAAAGTGGATGACCTCCTTCTCATAAGGGAAGAAAATAGCCATGAAATGTTAGGTTACCTACAATACATTCAACAGTTGGCTAAAACAAATGATATTGGATGTTAAGGAAGAAGTTTGGCTGTCAAAATCCACTAGGTTAATTTGACTGAATAGAATATAGCTGGCTTCATTTATCACCATATCTTTTGCCCTTAGGAAATCTGGCACAATAGTCACCCAAGCTAGGTGACATCAGTGCCCCTCTTTATCTCCCACTCTGGCAGCGGACCTTCACAGTCAATTATGTGATTATCTCCTTGCTGACCACAAGATCAAATCTCCAGCTATATCACCTTGGATCTATTGTGCGGGAATCTATGAAGTGCAAATAAATTGTGAAGCTTAATTGTGCAAATATGGGTGCTCTTACAATAGATCCGGATCAGATACGGGATCACGGCTGCAGGCAGTGTAAACGCAGTTCAGACCCGGATCCGATCCTCCTATTTTGATACTGGCAGAGACCAGGATCTGGTCCGGACGTCGAGATCAATTTTGCAATGTAAACGCATGAACAGTGACCCGAGATATCCGGTGACCTCATTACATCATATGCATTCTCACGTGAAATTCCAGTCCTGTATCATGCTTGTGCTAATTCCGACGTTGATTGAGTGCGTGTGGGCCGTACATAGCGTAGTATTGTCACCCCAAGGCTTATACACCATGACAACAAAAGTGTACGTACTACGCAGTCCGCGGCTGCGCATGACACATTTCCAAATCAGTCCCTAACTGACCTCTAAGGATCTTGATGCTTTGTAGCGGAATGTACACACAGGCCAAACCGAATGTGAAATCGTGAAGACAGTAGGCGGATCAAGTTAGCTAGGCCAGCCAGGGTGGAAAATTGTTGAAATATTGTATAAAATATGTTTGGACTCGACTGCTTAGGCCATATATGGTGGGGTTGGACTTGATTAGTATAAGGCGGGAAATACGCTATGACAAGGCATGCAGTAAGTATCGCACAATATCTGATATAAGAGAATGGCTGAATTTATCTTTAATTGAAAGTGACGTGTGCCAACTATTGGAATATCTGCACAAATTTTGCGTTGATATTCGCCGTTAATAAACGGCAATCTTCTGAAATGATCCTTAAAGGCAAATGATGTTCAAGTCAGATCTTCAATGCAGGCTGCATTTGTTAGTCCCATAAGCAAAATTGTTCTTTAGACATGTACAGAACAAAAGGATACAGTATATCATTGCCAAGTTTGTAATGCATTGTAAATGAATTTACGTCAGGCATTAAATTTGTGGCCAGATTTAAATTGAAGATTTTATGCTATCATTTCCTGTTTCCTTACCTTTTTCTTGCTGGCTTTTTGTGTTTAACAACCTATCTTCACTATTGCATAACTAGTTGAATTTTTTCAGTGTTACCACATTTTCATACATTAAGTATTGTATTTATCATTTTCATCTCTAAAGTCCCAAGTCACCAAGGTTGAATCCAGGAATTTATAAAGGATCGGGTGTGGCCCGGAATCGTTGAAGCAGACTGCCCATGTAGAGGGGTCTGGGAGCATCCATGTCTCCCCCAAAATTGACAATTCTTGATGTCGAATGCTGCATTCTGAGGCACTTTAGTTAATGGGAGAGTGGCAGGGCAACTCCCCCCCCCCCCGCCTCCCACCCCTTTCTATCAGACGTTCACTTAAATTTGTCACAGTTTGTTCAATTACAGTGAAGTTGACATACTAGAACAGCACACAATATTGGTAACAGATGCAAGTAAATCACCATGAAAAGTGTCTTTGTTGATCAATGTGTAAGCTTAGGTCATGGAAGTATTATTCTGCCAGGTGGTACTTTCTCATGGATAGAGACCTATTTATCCAATGTTGGTCAGAGCTGCCCCACCCCACCTACAACATATGTGATGACCAACTGTTTTTGAACCTCACATTCAGTTGTTGTGTTACACTTAAATAAACTATTGGTGTTGGTGTATGTACCGCATTGAACATTTATATAGGATTATGCATTCACATATTTGAATGAGGAGTTGCGTATTGACGTTACCTTCGGTATTTGTGAACAATATACTAAATTCTAACATCAGTTTCATAAATATGCATTTTTATGGCAATGTTAAACATTCCTCATTTAGTATCTCTTCAATTAATACGCTCGATTGATTGTTCGCAAAATTCCAACATTAGCTTTGGTTACGAAGGCTCGGTAACATTTGCGATCGTGCTGGTAAGCGTATGCGGTGTATATGTGTGTGTGTGTGTGTGTGTGATGGCAAACTTGTAAACATGATATCACAAGAAACACAAGATGAATCAAATGTCATACTTGGTAGATAGTTGCCCTTTGATGAGTATGATGAATATTAATGAGTGGGTGGGGCTTACCATGAAGATGTCAATATCTCTTCAACCGTATGTTTTATAGTTTTATGGAAATGTAACTACATAGTAAGTACATGATCTTTGCAACAACAAGTTTTACCCCCTCGTTATATGACGATTGGTTGTGGCTGAATGAGAAATCCTCAAAACGGCTTGTAATCAATATCTCAACAAAAAAAAGTTGTCATACTGTGTAGGTAGGTTCAGCTTGGTGAATGCAAGAACCTTATTAAAAATTGGTATAGGTCAAAGATCACATGTGTCAAAGTCTGCCTTTTAGACATGATAACTCCAAAGTTAAAGCTACAGTTAATCTGTGACTTCATCAATGCAATGATTTTCTTTTTGTGAAACATAGTTTGGTCAAATGTGTGTGAAGGGTCTCTATAGGACTTCAACAAATACATACGATCACCCAGGAAATGAAATCTGCTTCAGAATGTTGCATGAAACCTGCACTGAAACTGCAGTTATCAGTTTCCACCCCTTGAGCTTCAGGGGGTCAACAGGTTGTCTCAAATTGGCAAAAATTAACCATTTTCCCTGAGATTGATACTACATTACTTGCTTTGGCAGAAGGTTGTGAAAATATTTCACAGTGTACAAGCAATGCATTGTAACTCTCATTCATTAATAATAATTATTAAACAATATTTCTGTAGCAGAGGCGATTTCCCAGCTCAAATTAGTAAAGAAAATGTTCTTTTATTCATCTATGTTTCAGTATTCTTACAGCAAGACTGTCCTTTCTGGATATTGAAACATTTTTGAATAAAAATTCTAGACTATAAAATCCTTACCAGTGAATGAAATGGTTGATGCCCACAAGGGAGTGGTACGATACGATTTGGAAATTTCTGATCTTTTCTGGTTTTCACATAATTCTTGGACAAATTTAAATCGCTTGCTCTACATTAGTCAGATAGTTATTTTGAAGTATGGCAAGGAATCACAAAGCCAACTGGCTTTGTGGTTGTGTCAATATACAGACTTTGTCAACATGATATAACTGATTCCTGGTACCTTTATTGGTTGCCGCATTAGTCAATAGATAATCCCTCTTCATTTTGGTGTGCATAAGGACTATGAACATGTAGGGCTTAAACAAATCTTTACATTGCAATAACTCGGCAACCTTAATTTGGATTGCAGCCAACTTGGTACACAATTGTTGGTTAAAAGCTGGTACATGTAGTCCTAAATATTTTGGAACCATCTGGGCCCGTGTGGGCCCAAATTTTATTTCCACCTCAGAAATGCACGTTTGGACACATTCTTTGGGCAGAATTTGTGGGGCCCAATATTTTTTGGCCTACATTTTCTTGCCTACATTTTCTTTACATTGCAATCACTCTGCAACCATAAGTCAGATTGTAGCCAAACTTATACAGATGTTGGTTAATAACTTTTACACATTTGCCATTTTGGGTCCAAAACTCTGGGCCATATTTGTTGAACCATTTGGGTCCACATTGGGGCTCAAGTTTTGAGTGGCAAATATATGTTTAAGCCACTTTGTTCTGGCCAAATATTTTTGGGACCGTTTAGG
>KN898014.1:3047-16377 GCA_000934455.1 Apostichopus parvimensis | reverse complement strand
AGTTAGCATGGCCCGAAAGGTGCTCACTAACGAAGCAGTTGAATTTGAGACCAGCGAAGGGGTTGAAGTGATCCCCACGTTTGATTCGCTTGGACTACGTGATGATCTAATTCGTGGTGTATACGCTTACGGTATGTAGGCTAGCCTAGCCAAGCTTAACGAATGAAACACAGTGGCCCAACTAAGGCCTAGGCTAGTTCATATGAATTAATTTGCAGAATACCCCGCAACACTAACCTCCACGCTGTAGCTGGCGAGACCGTTGCACTCCTCAACAGTATAATACATTTAACTTAGTTTATTCGTGGCATTTCTCGTATTCCTCCATAGTAATAATTATAACCATGTAATGATTGGTCATTCTTTAAAGGAATGGCCAAAAAATATTAACCAGTCTGATGGGCTGGCCACAGCAGCATCATAGTGCATACATTGAATTTAGTTTATTTGTATCATTTCTGCTCGTTTTGAATTTCCACATTGAACCCACAGTGTAGCCACAATTGCATGATACATTGGACTTGGCATTTCTCTGCGTATACTATTACTAGACACCTCATATGGCCGCCGTAGCCAACCTCTTTTAAGGGTGTTGCTTCAAAGTTGCAGGGTATTCTGCAATTATTACAGGCATATCTTTAGCATTATGGTACACATAGTGTGAAGTCAAGAAACTTGTATCCAACAAGGACCTAGGCCTATGCTAGTTTTACGTAGCTTACTTTGGCTTAGCGTTCAGATGCGGAGGGGACATTCGGTTGATCAAGAAACAGCCTTCCATTAGTAGTAGTTATGTGGTTATAATACTGAGCATGAGAATCTATTCGATCTGAAGTTACTTTTAGACTAGCTGGATTCAGTGGTTGCTAGGGAATGTGCCTCAGCACTCAGCTGCAAGACCTATGGCCAGTATCAGCCTAGCAACTGGGGCAAATGTTTAAGAAATTGTTATGGTTGCCCCACAGATCATAGGGTTGTCTTCACAGCAAATTTGATCGTCCAAACAAATGAAGCAAAATAACAAAGAAACACCCCACATGTTACCAAGCTAAGCATTGATTTTTCTCTCTGACTCACCCCACCACAAACATCTCTGTGTAGGTGTAGGTATATGTGTGAATAATGAAGCACCAAGGGGAGATATATGTTTCAACTGCAAATGTTAACCTAGTACTATGTTAGATCTGTCAAACTCAAGTCCTTTTTGTACATTTTTAGGTTGCCTTCAAGTTCAACAGTAGGAACTGGATTCAACCAATTCTACACGGTTAAATTAAATATATGACATTATTTTCATGTCGTTTACCAGCATTGTTGTCATTTTTATAATGCCTTCCTATGTTTCTCTTTCACAGGTTTTGAAAAACCTTCGGCTATTCAACAGAGAGCAATTAAACCAGTTCTCAAAGGAAGAGATGTAATTGCACAGTAAGTAAAGTAAAATATATGAGTTGTTACTACCCTCATGTAAACTGTGTGTTTACATTCTCCACACATGAAACATGGTCCTCCTCTGTATTGAATATTTGCTGTTTTGGTATTCTCGGACAAGCAAACAAATCTTAAAAATTATCTGAGACTGTATACATTTCTGATAATTTCGTTAATTCTAATCAATTTATTTAAATGTTTGTTTAACACCAGGAGTTGTGTGTACCTGATTGGTCAAGAGCTGAAAGAAAGTGATTTTTTTTAATATTTTTTTTTTTTAACATTCTTGTTTCATAGAAATCCTATCTCATGTTAGCTTTGCTAGGGGTGTTTTTTGGCAAAATGACTGTTTAATTTTCTTGACCATGCACATGTTTCTGGTTTTACTTAACCTTACAGAGCACAGTCTGGTACTGGTAAGACAGCCACATTCTCTATGGCAGTCCTTCAATGTCTCGAAGTCCAGGTAAGTTTATAGCTCAATTGCTCTTCCTCAGCCTAAATAAATATGCCTAAATATCTTTCAGCCTAAATATCTTTTGCTAAACAGCATGTCTCAGTAATGGAAATAATGCCATGGTCAGATATGACCTTCCCATTCAATAGGATCGTGTAATGAGAATTGAATTGAATGTAAGACAGATTAACCCAGATACATAGATGTGGTTTGTATGTGACAAGGAATGTATCAAAACATGAATAGTTTTAGTTTTTAAGGGAAACAGCTTGAAACAAGCTTTATGAAGACATGTTCATACATTTAACTCGTCTTCTGGTCTGGACAGAGTAGATGTTTACAGAAAAATGGAAAAGTTCATGCAATGTTGTCCACAAAAGTCGTTATCAGGGCTCTATGAAATCCTAATGTTTCCACCGTGGTGTTAAATTGTAGCCAAAGAAACCATCAATGCACTAGTGTGTTTGGTTATAGAGGTACATGGTTATAGACTTCATTCTTCTTCTTTTTTTCAGTTTTAACCCCCCATCTTGGTTTTTGAAGATTTTGCTTTGTCAAATTTGCTTGAGTATTTCTTGATCGTACCATTTTGTTTTTTTTTAGATGAGAGAGACTCAAGCTCTAATTATGTCTCCTACGAGAGAGTTAGCAGTCCAAATACAGAAGGTAAGTCTAGATACATGTTGATGATTAAATCTTACCAGAAATCAATGATGGTCAAAAGTTAACATAGCATAGGTGGAAAAAAACAAAAAACCCAGAAGATGCTAGGTAACACTTGCAAAAAGACTGACTAAAACATTTATCTCATTTTGAATTGAAGCAGGCTCTTCAATAACAACTTGTTTGATAAGGTTAGATTTGTATTCAGTATCATGACTGTCCAAGAAGAAACTAGAAGCAAATAAGCAAACAGATCATTTCTAAGTTGCATATATTAATTTCACAGAAGGTGACTAAAGTGCCAGTTAAGTGATTCTGAACAGCAGGTTCTTCATAACAACTTGAAAGCGAGTATGTAATATTGTTATTCATCGTGTCATTGTCATGCCTGTCCAACAATCTAGAAGAAATATGAACCTGTTGATTACCAAAGCTGTTATTTTTCATTTGTAATGTCTTTGGTTATTTGTGAATGTAGCTAAAGCTGCAAGTATGCAGTGAAAACCTTGTACTGTTTCATTTTTATATATAATGTCTGTAGGTGATCCTAGCCTTAGGTGATTACATGAATGTTCATTGTCATGCGTGCATTGGTGAAACCTTGTAATGTTTAATGTTTTTCTTGTAATGTCTACAGGTGATCCTAGCCTTAGGTGATTACATGAGTGTTCAGTGTCATGCGAGCATTGGTGGAACCTTGTAATGTCAATGTTTTCTTATAATGTCTACAGGTAATCCTAGCCTTGGGTGATTACATGAGTGTTCAGTGTCATGCCTGCATTGGTGGAACAAGTATCGGAGAAGATATCAGAAAGTTAGATTATGGCCAACACATTGTATCTGGAACTCCAGGCAGAGTTTTTGGTGAGTATTTTGGTGGTGGTTGGTGTAAAAGAATTTACAGGCTCTTGTCAGGACTTCTGGGGAAGTTATGTTCGATACTCAATGATATTTAAGTCCCACAACAATGCAGTTCCTTAATATGACTTTAAATATTCATTTAAAACAATGAAGGAAAACATCCAGTTTCATTTAGAGATTCCTGGTAAAGCACTCACAGACAGGTGTGTATGGATAGGTGTTTGTGTCATACTAATCATAACATTTCTGTGAATTATTTCCATAGATATGATCCGAAGGAGACATCTGAGGACCAGATCCATCAAGATGTTGATCCTGGATGAGGCAGACGAAATGTTAAACAAAGGTAAGGAAAGGAGTTTTGTGTTGGAAGTATTGTCACGAAAGTGGGGGGAAATGGAAATGTTTTTCACTCATATTGATCTAGTAATATTGTAATAATTCAACAGGCCAGAACTGGTTGTCAACTGTTGCCTACCGTGATAACATACAGTGCCTGACTGCCTGCAGGTACACACAAATATACAGTATAGGACGGTTTATTAGTTGTGTCGCACTTGCCTTATAGCATAGATTCAATGGAGTATAGACTTGATGGTGCATTCTGTCCACTCATGCAGTTCCTGTAATAATACTCGATAATACAGACTTAGCATCTATTTAGTTGTTGCTCTCACACACGTTTCCAAGTTTGCAGTCATTACCATGACCAATATGCTAGTGTGATTGTGAAACTCTTTACATTCCAACTCTATGATGATTTGTACCATAGACAGCTGATATGAATGTTGTCTTGTTTCATATTCTGTGTAGGTTTTAAGGAGCAGATCTATGATGTATACCGGTACCTCCCTCCAGCTACTCAGGTCTGTCTGTTTAGTGCCACCCTCCCTCACGATGTGCTTGAAATGACGCATAAATTCATGACAGATCCAGTCCGTATCCTTGTCAAACGGTGAGAAAACAACCTGAGAATGACATTTCTGATCCGTCTTCTCAATTTTTTCTAAAATTTCTATATATTCTTGTGTCAGAGAGTAAGCCTGATTGTGTGCAAGTAGAATTGATGCTGCATACATTGTTTACTATATATATATGTATTTATTTTGTGGTGAAATTAAATTGATGGATGATGGTTGTTTTGCTAGTTCTTGATCACCATTTCATAATGCAGGAAAATGCACTGGTGTATTATTATCAAGCAATGTTAATAGTATTGAAATTAGTATTGAATAGTGTTGAAATTAGACTGGGCATAATACATGCAGTGTAAACGGGTAGAGGCATAAAGATGCTCTATGATTTCAATTTAAATAATAATGACTTCAGAATGTAGTTTTTAAGAATGAAGGAAAGGAAAGGACAAAGTTTCTTTGGTTTACAAAGTAACGTGATATTACAGAGCAGAGGTGTCATTATATCTGTAACAAAACAAGGAAGTTTTAAAATCTTCCATAAAATTGATGTGTTAGGAAATGTATGAGAAGTGACTGGAACTATTTTTTTTATTGTTTTATAAATTGATATACTGATTTTTCCTCCTTTTCATTTAGTTTTTGTAGTCTCTGTATCACAACATTTTACCTTTGCATCGATCTCCTTAGTAATACATGAAGTTTCTATGGTAACCTAGTTATGTTGTAAATATGTAGTAAATTAACATTAACATGGTACTGAATATATCTCCCCACCCCACCTGTTTTCTACAGTGATGAGTTGACGTTGGAGGGAATCAAGCAGTTCTTTGTCGCAGTTGAACGAGAAGAGTGGAAATTTGACACCCTGTGTGACCTCTACGACACACTCACAATCAGCCAGGCTGTTATATTTTGCAACACCAAGAGAAAGGTATGATTATATTAGTCTTTATACCACATATTTTTAGGCTAGAATTTTAAGGCAAAAATTGTCTTCCAGGTTAAAAGCTATACAAACCTCTTACTCTAAGAAAATGTTGCTTTCTTGCATGAAAATGAGATTGTGTTTTTATCGGTAGCTTACCAAGTCAATGCCTTCTCCTATGAGGAGTGACCTCCCTAAAATGAATCCCAGATCAGATAAACAACAATATTTTTTGCCCATTTGTTACAGAAAAACCTATCCATTTTTATTCACACTTGGGGATTATTTTTCAAAAGATATTAGATCGCTATTTAATTTTGTAGTTGTCATTTTTCGGGAGTTTGATCCGTATGGCTTTGTTCGTTACAAACAATCTGTGATGTTAATCCCACCTGGAGATACAGGTCAGATGGGTAAGATCATTGACCGAGTAGTTAGTGATATCAAAATCCTCCGAAATGTACCCAAGATTTTGGGGTTTTAATAGGTTTGCAATGGTACATGGGTGCTTCAAGAGGATCCACAAAAATGTTACTTACTGCATTAAACCTGGTAATTATAATTATGTCTTTTCTCACCAGGTGGACTGGCTGACAGAGAAGATGAGAGAGGCTAATTTCACAGTATCTTCTATGCACGGAGGAATGACGCAGAAGGAGAGGGATGAAATTATGAAAGAATTCAGATCAGGAACAAGGTATGTGTCATGTCGTTGAGAGTTTTATCTGCATAGCAACAGCACTTATCTAACCAGTGCAAGCAGATGACTTCTGTTACATTGTTGATTTATGGTAATTTCTCCATAAGTTGGTTAGTTGAAATGCATAGATGGTAATGGATAGATGGGTGGCAATGGTGATCAGCCTTCGAGATATTTATCTAAAGTAAGTCAGCTGTCTCTGTGAAAGTTTAGGTTAGTATATCCTTGTTGCACAAAGACACCAAAATATTCAGAGACTTACAACCCCGGGACCTGAATTTGAAAGTAGTATATCTTGCAAGGAAGTATGTATTTCTTGGCTTTTGGGGGCGAGTTGTTCATTAAAAGATCCTGTGTCACATCTTTGAATTGATATGTGGCTAAACTTAACCGGGCTTATATATGAGAGTATTATTATGTTAACCTTCTTTGTAGCACGATAACTTTAGACAGAATGGTTTCCCTCTGGCAGGCTTTTTAAAGTTACAATTACAAAGGGGAGTTGGACATCAAAAGCATCTATCTGTATCACAAAGTACTTAATGATGAGAGTTGTGTTCTACGATCCTCCTCTTTCATGTCATGTCTGTGTTATGTTTCTTTCAGCCGTGTGTTAATAACCACAGATGTGTGGGCAAGAGGCATAGATGTACAGCAAGTTTCCCTGGTCATAAACTATGACCTGCCCAACAACCGTGAATTATACATCCACAGGTAAGTTAGAAGGGGAATCGTTTTGCCTACCAAACAAAATTTATCTTTGAATGTTTAATATCATCAATGTTCTCAGTTAGCTTTCTATTATCCCGTGAAATCCCTACTTCCACCACTTTGAGGATGGGTGTAATAAGTAATAATTGGATTTAACCATTGGGTCACACAGTAGTCATGCAAGGACCTGGTTTATGGCCGCTGACTAGTACCTTACCCAACTGAAAGCTGAATAGTTCAGGTGGGGAGATCAAAAGACACATTAGTCTAAGATCTCTTGCAGAAAAAATCCTTGTACGAAGCACCTGAAAAAAGGTGTGTTTAATATCCGTCTTTAAACTGTCCGGAATAATTCATTGGATCTGAATCATTTGACACATGGCCATCTTGCTCCTAGAGGCACAAATTCTTTACGAGGTGCCATTTAAGTTCACTATTAACCGGATCCAAACGCACCATAAAATTTAAGTATCCGCAACCTTCTCCCTCGCATTACAGAATAGGCCGTTCGGGACGGTACGGTCGTAAGGGTGTGGCCATCAACTTTGTGAAGAGTGACGACATCCGTATTCTCCGTGACATTGAACAGTACTACAGTACACAAGTGGACGAAATGCCGATGAACAGTGAGTATGAATAAAACTGAAAAGATGGACGATGAAATCACAAATCATAAATATGTGTGTTATTCACTCAAGCCTCTGAGAAGCTGCTTAAGAAACATCCAGGGTTTTATGCTTTCCCCAATTCCTCTAGGATATATGTGAGGAACAGTCCAGACACATTCAAGCAACAAGCTATATTAGTAAATTCGTTTGGAAAGAAACTGTATTATTGTTTGTTGCAAAGATTTTGCAGCAGATGTTTGCAATTCTTAAGAACATCACATTCAAAGCAAATGTCAGTGTTTATCATGTTCAGCATGTTCAGCATGGCCCTACCAACTTGAACAGTGAATACTGCCCCTAGGTATAACCTGCTTTTGCATACAAAAATTAGGGCTGAAACTGTCATTTTCATAAATTGTTGAGGATCATTAACTAGCTATAGACAAGAAGATAAACTGAATGACTCATACGGGAAATGTATTCTGGCAAAGAAATACAACCAACTCCTTTAAAATATTTTGTAGGATAGATCTTGAGGACTCTGTCATGTGCTGCTATTGTCTAAGGTTCCGATACTCTGTCGAACTGAAGGTTCCTTTAAACCAATAATCTGGGGACACAAATGAGTAAAACGGTGGGAGTGCTGTCAGGGAATGGGGGGGGGGGGTGGGGGTTTGTTAGGGGGGGTATTGAGGGGGGTTGGAAGGGGGTATTGACGAGAATTGAAAGAGATCCTACTTCATCTCCTGCATACTTCTTCTCCATTTGTTCTTGACCATATTCCAGGTAATTCTACTGCCATTTATCATGCTATGTGAAATCATTGATAAGAATCTGTTTTTCTTCTTTGTTTTAGTCATTGACTTGATCTGAGCTCTACATTCCATGGATGATACTGACCAATCAACGATGATTGCGACATGGCATCTATTTGATGGCAGGCTTCATCTTTACAAACTCCATAAATTCTTCTCGGGTAGATTTGTTTCAAAATTGTGAAACAGATATAACTTAGCACATCCGTAGTGGATCTTCAGGCCATTTTGCGAAAAAAACCCCGGAGGAAACGATTGAAAATTGATTTACTTCATCATTAATAATGGTATGATCTCATTTCCACGTAGAAGCTGATTGGGTAAATTATCTTCATGGATTATTCAAACCTGTAAATTATAACAACATCCTTACTATATTTTTATTTTTTTTCTTGCTTTTCTAATTAATACAATCGAGATGTCCATCCAATAATAGGTTCTATGTGTAATGCAAAAACAAATCTGCGACCTTAAGCTTCAGTCTCTTAGGAGAAATAATTTGTTAGGAAATGTCTTTGAAACAGAGCATTATGTCACTTAAAACCACATCTTAAAAAGAGACTACTTTGAATAGCAGACACTGAAGCACTTTATACTGCTCTTTGAATTGATGACTTTAGAGCAAAATACTGATGTCACTCATGTGACTATGCTATTATTGTCACTCAGTATGCTATGATGTCACTCACTATGCTAAGATGTCACTCACTATGCTATGGTTACACTCATTGATGTGATGTTACTTACTATGCTATGACGTCACTCAGTATGCTATGATATCACTATGCTAAGATGTCACTCACTATGCTATGGTGACACTCATTGATGTGATATTACTTACTATGCTATGACGTCACTCTCTGTGATGTGATGTCGCAGTGCTACAACATCATTCACTAAGTTAAGATGTCAATTACTATGCTATGGTGACACTCATTGATGTGATATTATGACATCACTCTCTGTGATGTGATGTTAGCAATGCTACAATGTCATTCACTATGCTAAGATGTCACTCACTATGCTATGGTGACAGTCATTGTTGTGATATAAATTAATATGCTATGACGTCACTCTCTGTGATGTGATATCGCAATGCTACAACGTCATTCACTATGTTAGGATGTCACTTACTATGCTAAGATGTCATTAAGCTTTTGCCAAATGCATTCTCAGAAATAAAGCCATCTTGAAAAAATAGTGTTTGGCAATTATACCTGCTAATTGGATGCAAGTATGACCTACTGATTAAGCAAAACATGTACAGTTGTGTTTTGTGATGAGACAATCTGTTTAATATAGTAGCTGTACTTAAGTCAGACTCGAGGTTAGCGTCAGGCTCATCTGTGAAGTGTATCAAGAAAGACATTTTTATTTTGAGACATCTTTACCTTTAATGATCTGTGATATGATTTATAAATATGATATCACAGTAAAGTTATCTCTTTCATTAATATGAGATTTGATTTACTAGTAGTTGTTGCCCTTTATAACTTCAAACAATAAAAAGTGGAACAAACAGATTAACTTCTACTTTATGGCCCCCAGTGATCTTGTGACACGAGTAAGCAAGAAAATCTCATTTGAAGAAACACCAGGTTCTCAATCTCCAAGTATGTGAATGTATCCAGACACTCACTAATTATTTCAGTGTGTCTGACGTACTAAATAATAATGACCAACCGATTCAACCCTTAAAACTACCAGAATGGGAAGCAGTATTGTGGGATTAACTTTGCAAGAACAAACAAGAAAATGTTGTTAGCAAGGAGGTTACTGTTTTATGTAAAACTACCATAAGTCATCATTAGTTTTGGTTCTTTCAAAGTCATTCTGTGACTTATAATGCTACAATTATCTCTCTCTTTTTAAAACAAGGGAGAGATTTGTTTGTGAGATGTTAAAGAATGATTTGAATGCATTAACTTTGGGTGTCTCGCACAAACAATTAAAACAGCCCTATACCTGGAACGTGAACACTTATTTGATGGTAATAGTCCTCTAGTGACCTAATTTATTATGATCCAAAGTCTGATTCCAATGGGACAACACTAAAGCAGCTCAGTATAATCTGTAATACTTTTCTGCTAAATCAATTGGAATTATCAATGACTCTTAATTAGCTATGAAAATTGGGTGAAAAATGTCAGGATTGTGAGTTAATTTGATCTTTTGCAATCATATTTGGATGAATGCTATAATGCAAAAATCCTGCTTGTACGGAATTAAGCAAAACTAGGAAACCATAAGAAGTGTATGTGATTGGACGGTAGTGAAGATGTCACCATGGCAACGGAAGCAATCCTCGTTAATATTCCTGTGACTAGTGATGACAGTGCTTGTATATATTTTGTAGTATTTCTTTCTTACAAGCTGTTTGTAAATTGAATTTGTAGCATCGTCAGATACGATTCTATTCCGACTTGAATGAGATTAATGTGCGATGATTTATCCTAGAATTATCTTTGGGGACAGCCGGTTGTTGGGATGAGTTAATTGGGGGTTAAAGGTTAATTTTACTTAAAAGAGAAAGACTTGTAGATAGGTTTTTGGTCATCTTGTTTATTAATAACCAAGATTTTTGAAATAAAAGACAGTTTTAAGAGATATTTTGTGTTCTGTTTTTATTTTTACCATCATACAGTATATTACTCACATTATTAAAGTCGGGGAGGGGTTGAGTGGGGGGGGGGGCTGGGGGTGAAGAGTTTAAACCTAATACAAAATCTTTCACAGAGTATCAGCACAACCGTGCGTGGAGACCTAATTATTGACCTGAATTATTCCCTAAATAAGCCTCATTGACGCTGGATCATAACCCCATCTTAAATTATTATAAGTGATATTCCCATCAATGTAGCTGAAGCCAGCTGGACAGCTTCTGGTTAACTTCCCCACCATATCGTGTAACTTTATTATGACCTGGAGAAAATTTCTGTGGGAAATTACTTTTATACGTAAAGAAGAAAGTACACTTTTCTGAGATGACAATTTGAAATTGGAAAGCGTTCAAAATATCCTTCCATCTCCCTTTGACTTATCTCCCTTGATAGCCCCAAACCCGTCCCTCTTCATTCCTTTCAGAGCTTTGCATTACCCGACATTGCGGAACACATGGTGTGGTGTAGAGAGGGTCCCGCTGGGCCCCTGGTAAAATAACATAATTATAGGCGCTCTTTTCGGCAACGAAAATATGACTATATTGCTCTTTTCTTATGTTTCCCCCGGGTCGTGAGAATACACCCTCCCAACTTATCACACTCTCGTCAGGCCTGGATGTAACATAATTGGTCTGTTCCTTGAGGAACCTATGTATGTTACTTTACACCATACATCGTTTAACCACATGGTGTATTAGAATACATCTTTCATTGAAAACAAGATCGGATTATTGGCAGAATCTTTCGGTCATCTATCTGTACCAAGACTCTTGATTTCTGTATAAGACGGTTACAGGGACTCCTGGTCGCAAAAGACACGTTTCATCCAACATACCACTTGTTTTGTAGGACTCCAGCACCAGGCGTTGGATCACTAAGCCGCTACCTATTTATGCCCTAGTCCGCCCATTCCGAGTACCCATGTCACGCATTCTAGTATATTGTAGGTAGTTGAATCATGACGTAGTGAGTGGATACTTTCATTTCTTCTGAACCTCAAAATAAAACTGTTAGCAAACTGCTTATCCACTAGAGAGCCTGTGTAGGAGAATGTTTAAAAGTAAGTTGGCCTGACGTTTCGATCCTAGCAGGATCTTCTTGAAAGGCTAAATGACAAGTAACCATAACAGAGGGGACAAAATTCTTCTAGTGAACCTGTAAGTCTTGAAACCAAACAGTGTCAGACCAACAATAATAACTGAAGTATACCCACTCTAAGGGTCAATATTCCAAATGTCCGTAATACGGCTTCATCATTCCTCTGTGTAGGAAGGTCTAGTCGGTGACGGCTCGTAAAGGGAAGATCTTCGATGATTCGTTACCTTCACTTTAGAATCCGTGAAATTCTGTTTGAAAACGTGAAATGAATTGCATTTAATGGAAACGGAATGTGAATAAGCACGCTACTATAGTACTAATTGTAAAGTACTCCATCAGTTGTCATTCAATTATAAGGAACAATTAGTGAAGGCCCTACTCTTAATTATAGGTTTCAATACATACACCCTCCCCCTCCCGCCCGCACCATTCCTTCGGCTCTTCTTTCACAATATTCATTTTTGTTTTCCTACAAGGGCGTAGGAACCGGTGGGGCTGGGGGGGGGGGGCGCCAGCCCCCCAGTGAAAAATATGGTGGGGCGGAAGTATCATTCCGCCCCCCCCCCGCTCCGCAAGTCAGAAAACCCCTTTTTCATTTCCAAATGAGAAAAAAATCTCATTTGGAGCACCAAATTGCATCTAAGGCCAGGTGAAAATGCAAAATTATTTACAAATACCATGGAGTGGGTGTTGAAGTGTGCTATATTGCACCAAATTGCATCTGAGGCCACCTGGAAATGCAAAAAAAATCCAAAGGGGAGGGGAACACCCCCTCCCCCAGGCCGGCCATCAGTCTTCAGCCCCCCCACTCAAAAGTACCTTCCTACGCCACTGTTTTCCTATAAGGTATTTTATCTAAATTCAACAAGTTCGACGGCAGCTCCGATGGAAGCTTTTCCTATTGTGGTCAAATATATCAACCTTCTTCATAACATATAGTCTTACCACATTTTGCAATGACAGTGGATGGTATAGGTCTACATGGGGAAAACCTGTGAAATAGAAACAAGAACAAAGTACTCCAATATTTGTCTTATATTCTAGAAATGTTGTTATGCCTTAAAGGTAATCTGTACCCCCCCCCCCCCACCCCCTCGTGCTAGAAAGTCAAATAAGTGTCAATCATGCATTTTACGGCAACTGTAAAAGTAGTTACCCACACTGAGAGATTTTACTGTCCATTTTTTCTTCATCAGTGTCCTTTTCTGATGAACTTCTATAGATTTTTTTAGGATGCTGTAATTTGAGGCCTTGCTGACCTTTAATAGTTGCAGTGTTTCAGTTTAGTCAGCCGGTTACAATTCCATTTCAGAATACCTTTTCAAGTAAGTTCAGTTTGTTTGATATAACTAATCGAATGGTATTTATGGAATAATTCTATATGGACTTTAAAACTTCACGGTCTCAAGTTCGCCGGGCTACAGGCATAGGCGTACGGGACCATTTCAGTTTGGGGGGGCAGAACTTTTTGTGCCCGAAAGTTC
>JXUT01145873.1:0-17075 GCA_000934455.1 Apostichopus parvimensis | reverse complement strand
ATATATATAATATCCATGCATGTATTTGTGTTTAAACTGTGTTACTAAATAGACTTTGTCAGCATGATGACTGATTCCTGGTACTTTCTTTATATATGTTGCCGCATTAGTCAATAGATAATCCTCTTCATTTTGGTGTGCACAACTTCATGAATATTAACCTGTATGGCTTACTACACTATGAATGTGTTGGGCATCTGAACCACTAAACCTTTTCGTTTAGATTTATAATTATCGGAGTGATGGAATTTTAAATTTCAAGTTTTGAACAGATCTAGAAACCATAAATTTTGTCCAAGATAAAAACTCCAATACCGAAAGAACTTCAAGGATATAACTGGAAGTCATCTTCAATATTTATCACAAAGTAGTGTAAAAATATGATTACTACATGAATAACAGGGAATTATTGAATGACCTGGGTAAGTGGGTACAACCTTTACTTTTTATAGTTGTAAACAATCACAGCTTATGCTGAAGCTGCTTAGACTATGAAAGAAGGTCAAATTTAAGTAAACTTGAAATTATTCCGGCCATTTTCCAAACTTTGGGATATTCCCAGGACAGCACTTAATTCCAGGGACATTTTTAATCAAGCTAAAGTACATACAATCCCTGGACTGTCCCGGAAATTAGGAACGTCTGGTCAGGTTTATCTTAGAGCTCTGTTGGCTCGTAATATCTTGCAAAATTATGTCCACTTTAGCCTTAATTGTTCACATTTGAGAACACAAGGAGGATAAAACTCCAAAAGGGATACGTAGTATGGAAGCTACCATACTCAGGATCAGACCACGGGATCGTGATCTCCATTTCGGGAAGGATCCTCACTTCGCAAGGGAGATCAAAGATTGTAGTGTAAATGCATGGGGGATAAAAAAAACTAGAGATTCCTATAGGCCGACATGAGTCTAATGATGGGCACACTGTAGTACTTCTATAAAAAACTACTGCAAGCAACAGTGCAAAACCCTCATTAGGAATTGTAAGCATTCATCATGACCTTTTACATCATTGCATAATGCTCTCTCCTTCGTTGTTGATCCACCTCGCGTTCTCAAATGTGGACGCGTTTGGGATCATCTTTGTTACCTCTCTGGGCAAAGCAGGATCCTGATCCTGCCTGTGTTCTCAAATGTGAACAAGGACTTGGAGAGACCATGCTAAGCAGATTTTAGACTGTTTGTTTCGGGGTTAAAAATCCTCTTATGTTTTCCAAAATCACTCCCCCACCCAACCCTTGGGATCAAGATTTTTATCCCATGAGATTCAAACCTACAATATAGATATTAGTAATCTTAATACCCAGAAGTCTATGGTAGTTGGTATATGACCCTTTGCATCTCAGATTAATTGGTATTCCACAGATGTTGTACAGAGAGCATGAATGACCCGCAGTACAGTATGTGAGCCTTGAGTGTACAATACCACAATACATAGCTGCATGACATGTGTAGAATGTTATCTATTGTCAAAGCATCAAGTGTTTGGAGTACCTTGTAGTTTATAGTGCTTCTAGTATACTGTGGGTTGTAGAATACTGTACATGATACCATACATGATAATGATGCACTTACGTATATCCCTAAGTGCTTTGTTGTTGTAGACTGTTTTGATGTATGGTAGCTTAAAAAGATGGGATATCAAAACAACTTCTTTTAATTGCAATTCCAATGACTAACAGCAAGTAAGTTAAGAAGAGAGTAAGAAGCAGAGTAGGACCAAATCCAGAAGCAGGAATCCTTGTGTGCTAAAGCTATTAGCAATCTTGTAGGCTAGGTGGATTGGAGTGCATGTATTACAGAGACAGGTAAGCATCGTTATTCTTATTCGTACATATACAAACCAGTCAAGTTTTGTAGTTTTCATATATCGACTGCTAGCTGTGGATTTGTCGTCCTACAGTCCCTATGTGAAGGTTGTTATACCCTGTGCGGCCACACAATGTTAAGATATATGCTATTGATAAAGAGGAAGAATATGATGTTGTATCAGTTGGTATAGTAGTCCTGAGCTCTTGGAGTGCTTACCAATTGCCACCTACCATTGCTATATTGAGCTATTAAAGTTTAATTTGTCATATATACAAACATTCAGAAATTGTTTGTGGTTTTTCAAGTTGATGAATATATTGACATATATTCATAATAGTTTGTAATAGACCACGCTACTGAGAATTGACTACCAACTACTGTACTTATACTATTAAATGTTTACATTAAATGTACTTTAGCCTAGAATGATTTACAAACAACACTCCTTGTTGCTTTGGCATACTTAACAAGTGACAGTTTGATACAACTCCTAGATTCGTGCATGCAGTCATATGAGATTTGGACTGCGAATGCAGCAAGTGAACAGAAACAAATAGTAAATTCTCTGAAAGGATTAAGGATTCTCTTTTAAGGAGGAGGTAGAATTAAGACATGTTTATAAGTTCAAAGGTAGGCCTATTTAACTGAACTGTTATATTACTTTAAGTTATCATTTTTCTCATAGAGCGAAATAATCACATCAATTGATGTGTTCAGTGTATTTGTAGGACAGTCTAGGGAAGTTGTGTTCGGTTTCCGAAATTGACATTGCCCTGTTTTAAATGATAGTGTATCTGAGATAGTGAGAGCTTTGTAGATTTAGTTGACCAAACCTGCCTGTTTTACTGAATTGTCTTACTTAATCATCATCAAAGCCAGGGTGTAGTGTAGTGCTGTGTAGAATACAGTAGTCTAGTGCAATGCAGTGCACTATAGTGCAGTGCACCAATAGTGCAGTGCACCAATAGTGCAGTGCACTATGGTGCAGTGTAAAATAGTTCGGTGCACTATAGTGCAGTGCAGTGCAAAATAGTGCAGTGCAGTGTAAAATAGTGCAGTGCACTACAGTGCAGTGTAAACTAGTGCAGTGCAGTGCACTACAGTGCAGTGCAGTGTAAAATAGTGCAGTGCAGTGTAAAATAGTGCAGTCCAGTGAACTATAGTGCAGTGTAAAATAGTGCAGTGTAAAATAGTATAGTGAAGTGTACAGTCTTTCAGTATCTGATATCTTTAACTATCAGTGTAAAAATACCCTATTTAGTGTGTCCTGCAATGAAAAGTGAAGTATAAATCCAATATATATGCAATACAGCTCAGTTCATATTTTCAATAAATCAATGAATGGATTATAACACCATCAATGTGATAAATTATGCAACTCTTTGTTGTGAATTTCTCCTTAGGCAGCCAGCAATATGTTGCATATATGTCATACCAGATGTGATCGGGTTGTAAAATTAATTGCTTACATTTTTTAAATAACAATTCTTACATTAAAAAGAAGTATGTAACTTCCTGCCTTGCTTCAACTACCCACCCCCACCCCCTTCCCCCTCTCGGAAGTGTTCAATGGGCTGTGGTTAGCACCATGGGTCGTACAGTTCATTACCGTATATATAATTTTAAATGACAGTATTTGTTATTCCAAGTGAACCGAAGGTTAATTTTTCATAATTATACCAGCATCATTCAACTAGTTGAAGATACTCCAGATGGTCTTATTTTTTTAACTGCAGCTCTGTAATTGTCATGAAAACGGATAATTAATTTTTGTTTATGCCTTAGTTATCGTTAGGTAATATAAACAGAGAGAACAATGAAAGGGTTTTCACTGTGAAGGAGGGTCTACACAGTTAATGTGTACCTGGGTGAATGCAAGAGT
Source organism: Apostichopus parvimensis (assembly GCA_000934455.1). NCBI lineage: Eukaryota > Metazoa > Echinodermata > Holothuroidea > Aspidochirotida > Stichopodidae > Apostichopus > Apostichopus parvimensis. The sequence goes on along the minus strand of JXUT01145873.1, from coordinate 13,379 downwards.
AAAGGAGAGTAGAACAAATGCTTGCATTTTATGGGTAATTATTATTTTCACTTCAGTATTTATTCAAAAAGAGAAAAATAATGAGCTTCCCAGCCCTAAAGTGGTAGAGTGCTGGGCTTGTAACCCAGAGGTCACTGCCATGTTCTAGCTTGTAACCCAGAGGTCAGAGGTCACTGCATGTTTTAGTCATAAATTTCTTTACTCTTTTCCATTGTCCAAAATTTCCCAGTCAGTTTCCCATCATTTATTAACTTATATTTGAAATATTTGTTAACGTATAATTTATATTTATTAAACGGAAAATATTAGGCAGATTTGGAGAGGGGGGGGTGGTAGGGGTGGGAGGGGGATGAAACAACATCAAAAATTTGATCAGCATCATGAACCAACTTTTGGAATTTAAATTTAAAGATATGCCAGAAGTTTCCAGTTGATGAATAATTATTTCACTCAAGTATTTACTCACCATATAAATTAATGTGTGCGATATGGTATATCAGAAATGTTAAATGGAAATAAGCCAACACACCAGACAAGAATTCACTGCATGCGGGGTTTCGTCCTCTTTGGCGAAAGTATGAATTGAACCTTTGACCCAGCATCGCAGAGGTCAGTCCATTCTATTCATCCAAGTTCTTTTCCTGGGTGTGAGTCCTATTTTTGAATTAATAAGCCAAAGATGCCTTTCTCAAGAGGTGTTTTCCAAATGTTGGCCTTTGTTTTACCCGGTTCAAATCTTTTTTCCTGTTTTCCATCCGGGCAACTTTCGGTGTTCACCACGTAGTCTTTGTCCCAGTATTTCTGTGATTTCGGCCAGTTTGGTGTATCCGTTTAAATTGTGTTAGGTTGTTTATTTTTTTCTCACCTTAATTAATTAGATGCGGTACATGTAGGCAGATGAACTTTTAATTCAGCTTGAAAGTAAATATTGTTGTTCTTGGCCATCTTGAAATCTGCTGTTAGATTACTGCAATACTAAATAAAGTCAAGTTAATTGATTGGCTACCAAGTCCAATACTAAATAAAGTCAAGGTTAATTGATTGGCTACCAGGTCCAGGTAAACATGTCGTTATTCTTCTTCTTACTTTTCTCTTGATTACTTATCACAGATTTGGTTTGGGAATTGTAATCATAAGGATAGACAAACTCTCTCTGTGACGGAAACATAAACATTTAACACGGTTCTTGCCATGGCAATGATTAAATTACTGCCTTAATTACTATGATATATGTACAGTATATGGAACTTGTACTAATACAGAGTGTGCAGTATGTAAAGAAACTCAGAACCGGTGTTCATCAGCTTCTATCCTTGTGGCGAGGTTGCATTTTGAATTTGCGTCATGATGTCGTCGTAACAGCTTTAAGGGTTTTCATCTTCCGTAAATAGGACAGAACGTACGTTGTTTTCAGTGGGGATTTCACAGTGATACTACAGTAGTATGATTACTAACACAGTGTGAATTGGGGGGCAAAAATATATAAGAGTATGAAAAGGATTAATGCGGTCATTGTTGTATAATTCAGATTGGTACACTGTGCATTACAGATGTACAGTAAGTGTTAGAATCAGCTGCACAGTGGAGATCAACTGAACATTGCGATTGTTCGATCAGGTAAAAGTAGGTTGTCATTATTCTATGCTGGTATTTTCAGGTTGAAAACTTTTAAAGGTTCAGTTTTATCTGATTTTTGGAGAATGAGTGTATACTCCTGATGTATGAACTTGGAAGTGGACAAAGTCACAAACTTCTGTTGACCACCGGATGAGTGAACTCTTGTTCCCACTGGAATAGTTACAGACTTGGCTAATTGTTTTTATAAATTGCTCCTGTGGCAGCCTACAGTTTATCATTCTTGGTGGAACTACAGTAACAGGAAATTTGAGAAGATTAGTCCTAACATTCAAAAAGGAGTGCAGTATGAAGAAATGTCATGTTCACATTACAAGTGGCTCTAAAATTATTCAATAAAAAAATTATGCACAGCGTACTTCCAGCCCTCACATGATATTACCACATTTTAGACTTACAGTATCTTCCAAGGAAGCTGAATTATTTTGTAAGATGATATCCGATGTACATACTGATTGAATCTGCCAGTCACAGAAGTATTGAGTTATTTTTTTAGTTTGTTTATTTTTATAGTAGATGCATATACCAGCTATTTGAGATGCCTTTATATAAAGGATTATTTAGTATATCATTAGCATAATCAGAGAAGCACTAGCTTTTGTGATGATGTGATTCCATTTATATATAGGTAGGCCCATAGGCAAGAATTCTGAGTTGGAGGGGCACAATTAATTTCAGGAGGGCACCAACACTTAAAATTTTTTATAAAGTTTTTGTACGTATGATATTGGCATAGCTAGGGAGTGGGGTTTGGGCACATTACTCTGCCCAAAGGGGAAAAGTTTCCCCCTGTGCTCGACCTGGCTACGTCCTTAATGTAGGTCACTGCAACTGAGGAATGAGAATAACACAAGGTCACATGATATACCAAGAGAAAAACTTAGTTTCTTGTCCTGACCGAGATTCATATTATAAATGTACAGTACAATTGTTTGGCACTATCGTGTTCTTCACCAGTCTGTACTGCACACCGAGTAGTAAGCAGCTCCCTGCTATTAGAATACAACCCATGGTCTCTAAGGAGGCAGCTTAAAGATACACAAGACCTAGCCTAGCATGCTGTATAATTGGTTAGGTCTCATGGTTTCTTAATCATCTCATTGAAGGATTGAACAAAATGAAAATAAAAGGTGTTGGTCGACTTTAAATTGTCTAAACCTTTGTAAAGTTTTGTCTATAAATAATATGCCTATATATTCCAAATACTTTTATCTGGGTCAATCAAATGCTTTACCTCGACCCCAAAGTTAGTGTAACTTTTAGTGTACATATATACTCAATTATTGTTTAAATCATACCCAGACCTGATTTTATCTTTGTTCAATTGTGGTTCAAAGTATGGGTACAGCATTTTATGCATGCAAGTTATTATGCAGACACAATTACATAGTAATTACGCATAGTTTTCTGCAACGGTGGAGTAGGAACGTACATTCCACCAGGATCACATATAGCAGCAAGCTCAATGCAATATCTCACCACAGCCTGTTGAGCAGCTTTGATTAGGTTTTTCTCTCTCGGTGCTGTGTGCAGAGACGTGCAACGTCACACCCATTATACATCGATAACATCTCGCGGTCAGCTTAGTAGTCGACTGCTTGCATGCCGGCCGGCCGGCGTTTTACAAGATCTAACTTGCACACGCTAACTCTCAGCTGGCAATCTTGGAGAATTGTCACAAACTCGCCGACGTGCACTCGATACAGCATATTGAATTAACCTCGTCGTCATGCGGTGGATTTTCATTTCTCTCAGCTAGCACTTGCTTTGATACGTAATTCTTCTACTGTCGTCGTTTTAGCACGCTACAAAGTTGCCGTTGACAGAAAATAAAGAGCCGTGGAAATTCTGTTGCGATTTGTGTGATTGGCACTAAAACAGTCACCGTCAGTTGAGATGTGGAATTAAACCTGATCCATTTAATACCCGATTGATTTTGCTGTAGACGGGAATTTATTTGCTGCTTTTTTAATCGGCCTGATTGTGCTGAGAGATGTGTAGGATATGCAGGTGCAGTATAAGTTGTGGTGTATATTGAATTTTAAGTGTTGTATAGATCTAAATTGTTTTCCTATAAAATCTCAAACTAGTTTTAATCTATTTCTTAAAAATAAATATTGGAAGCTAACCAGCAAGGCATTGTTGGATGTTTATTAATGGTATTTACCCGTCACCTTGGAAACAGTATTTGTGTTTTAATTAATTAGTATTTTGATTAAACATGGAATTATTTGTTTGTTTGCAGGCTACATCTCTGACAAGTTTAATCTTAGACGTATATATAGTAGATTAAATGCAGAGTGTGTGTGTTTGTGTGTGGTTGTTTAATAGTGTGTGATTTAATGGTATTGGTTGATATATACTGTATAGTGTTACTGTACTGTCATCTGTGTAATGGTCACATGGAGAGATGTATAGATCTATCAGCAAAATTATTGTCAATTTCTTGATTATATCCAAAAATAGTTTCATGATATCTTATCGAAGTAAGATTATAAATATCCAACCCTGGTATGAAAGTATGGCGATATTTAGCGGAAATTTGTGTGTTCTTACGTGCATACTTACAGGTACCTTGTTTGCACTAATTGTACATTATAGCAGAAATTCAGTGAATGAGGAAAGGAGAGCAGAGGGCATACAGCATTAAGGAAGAGAGATGAAAAAGTGTTTAACCTGTTCAAATGTTTGAATTTATAACATAAATTTTACCAACAGAAACTGAAATTTAACATTTGACAAATCTCTCACTCTTCCCCAACCCCCCCCCCCTCACCTCAAAAACCACCCCAAGCCACTTTTAGTAAGTGCCTGCTGTTCACAGATGTATACTTCATCAGCATCTACTTATAGGTCAAAAAGATCTCATGATCTCCTCACTTGACATTTTTGAGATTTTTGAGAACATCAGAGTTGGCAGTAATACACTGTAAAACTTTTCTTTTGAAATTCATTTCTGTTATCACATGAGTGGCTTTGACATTTTCCTGACAGAAAGTATTACATTTTCTAAAAGGATATATAAAGTGGTTCAATGCAAAATTAAACTCACTTTTTTTTCTTGTGTTCCCGAGGATTATTAAAACAGTTACTAAAGATAATATTGTTGTTTGTGACAAACATGTCTGAAATATGTAATTAACGATCCCGCAGAAATAATATCGGTGGGCGAAAGAAATTTGTTGTCTAATTTCCTTTCCAAACCTACGGATCGAGGCGGCAATCGATCCAGATCAAGCCGTGACTTGTCACCGTTACATCGGGAGTATGTTAATTTCATATCATGAAAGGAGAATGAAAGGAGAATATATATAGAACAGCCTATAGTGCTTGAAATGAACACTGTGTTGCATCATAGCTCTTAAAAATGCATTGAGCAGTGTCTGAATTAAGCCCAGGGGACACTTTTGACGTTTGGAGGACTACTTTAAGTCCTTCCTAGCACTCGTGGTTATTTTCAATAACCAACGGGAAGATCAGAGGACTTGCGGTAATCAATGCGCAGTTGTAAAAAAAAAAAAACAACTGAATTTAAAGAGCTTAGAGAACCATCTGAGACTAAATTCTACCTAAGAGTATATATGATGTGGTGATACCACTGTGGGTAGGGTGTATAAAATCACACATGGTCAAAAGCCAGGAGGTATTTCTATAATGGATTAATCAATAAGGTGGATATCAAAATCTTTATAAAGGAAGAGAGTTTTCTTCAATCTTGTTAATTACATTTAAGACCAAAAGTTTAAAATATCTTAGAGCTTCTAGCTGGACTCACATTTGTTTCGGCAGTAAAGCAATGAAATATGTGGACAATAGAGCATAAGAACGTTTCAAGGAAGTTGAATGGAACCAGAATGATTGTCAAGTTAAAGGAATTGTGTTGGTTGGGTTGGATTGTATTTATACGTATCAACAATTTCAAAACAATTGACCAAAATCAATGCAGAAAGCTTTTTTGAAATAAATAAAATTGAAACGATCTCAGAAACTGAAGTTGAAATATCAGATTACATGACTTTTACATGCTAATAAGTGGTCGTATATGATTTATTTATGATAAAGAACCAGTTATATTAAAACAGTTGAGCATCCCAGGGTTCTGCTGGACATACATAAAGCTCAGTATTACAGACTGCTTTCACAGTTCTGGATATCGCTCTCAATTTCGGCCTCAGTTTACATTAGACCGCCACCCGCTCATTATTAAAATTAGCATTAATGTAAACTTTATGTTTGACCGGGGATCAGCAGTGATCTGTAACTCTGTTGTCGTTTACTTGTACCATAGTTTGAAACAATAGTAGTAGGCATTGGTAGCAGCACTCAGTGCAAATCACATGGCTTAATACGGTTTATAGACTTTCTTCTAGTATGTATAGCAACCTCAACTTCCTGTTGCATGGGGTCTGATACCAAGCATGGGGTGTAGTGTACACGCATGGGATTCCAAATTAATTTAATGCTGAACGCACCCAGCCTGGGTTCTGATATATCTTCTCCCCCACCCAACCCCCTCATATGGAATAGATTGGTTATTTGTTCCTCTCTTTCCAATGTTAAATTATGCTTACATTGTTTAAAGGCACAGTGTAAAATGATGGCTTTAGATGTTGGACTGTCTTGTTGTGATTTTATCTAGAAGCAGGTGAATTATCTAGAAACGGGTGAATTATTGAACAGTATTGATCAGGTTTTAAATGCCACATTGTGTCTAAACAAGAAAATGGAAGTTTAGTATTCATCTGTTCTTAGTGTAGAAGAGAGTGCCATGGTAAATATGGCAAGAAATTTCTTTTGAGACTCTTGTTTTCTTTTATTTGAGTGTCCTCTAAGATTCTGGAATTATCAAAGATATTTCTTTTGTCTTCATCTGCAGGCCATGACTCCGTGATTTAACAAAAACAGATGTAGCAATGGAACACGACATTCCACATCAGGAATTGGTGAAGTGTGTGGTTGTCGGTGACAGCTCTACTGGCAAGACGAGATTAATTGTTGCTAGGGCAACCAATCAAGCTACACCAAGATCCCAGCTCTTCCAGACTCATGTTCCTTCTGTCTGGGCTATTGATCAGTATAGATGTTGTCAAGAGGTAAGCAGTGTGATAACATGTTTTGTCTATTATGCTCTTATTGTTGTTGGGGCAACCAATCAAGCTACACCACCATCCCAGCTCTTCCAGACTCACGTTCCTTCTGTCTGGGCTATTGATCAGTATAGATGTTGCCAAGAGGTAAGCATTGTGATAATACTTTGTGTCAACTATGACCTTATGTTGGAGGTGGAGTTAATGTACATGTGAACAAGTCTTTATCTTCTTTCAAACAATAAGCCAATCAAAAGATTCCTCAAATTTTGTACAGCACTTGTTGTTAAAGGCATTGAAGACTCAAACCGCGTGCCGCGCTCTGAAAAAGTTAACTTTCCGTTGCTAGCAAATGACGTTTTCTTCTTGTCGCTACAAAAAGCAGACAGTAATGAAAGGTGATACCTTGTTATCTTTTATCAAGACCTGAGATGTCCACGCTGCTATTTACACTGTGTTGTGGGTATTGACCGTAGCTGTATGTATTGACTGTACTCTAGTGTCTAATTACCGACGGTAGCAAGCTGTGTGTGTATTTTCTGGGATCGATGGTGGTGTCTAACACTTCTGTTACACCTCATTCGAAACTAGGTCAGATTAACGGCATGAGACGTTTCTTTGTGCGCGAGTCTTCACACCCTTTAAGTTTGCACAATTTGGCTATTATTATTTTAATGAATTTGTGCAGTGGCTTCCTTCATCCTAACGATTACACATGAACAGCCAATGAGAACTTAGTCTGAAGAAATGCATATAAGCTTAAGTCCCGTTGACACTCAAGATTAAGCGCAGTGTTGAACCCGGGCTTGCTTGGGGTATGATTTGTAGTGAAAAGTGGATCAGAACTCATGATTTGGACCGTGTAATAAAATAGGATCAAGGGAGGATCAGATGCTCCACTGAGAATTAAATTGGTAATGTACATACAGCTCAAGGTTGACCCAGAAAGAGCAGTGACTTTTTACTTCTGTTGTTATTTTTATACCAGTGTAATTCTACACAAAATTTGGTTGGAATTAACACAAGCAAATGAACGTCACATGGTGTATGGTTCTCGCAAGTTTTCTTCTAGTAAGAAAAATCTCACTTTCCTGTTCAGTGATTTTGAGTTGCAGTATCTGATTCTGAGGGTGGAATCTAATGTAACTGTGCAAAGGTTCAAAATCTATTGACCTAGCTTCAATGCCAAACACAGACTGCGGGATCTGATCCGAAAATTAAACATAGCCGGAATAATTTGTGAAGGAACTGGCCATGGTAAGGAAACTAGCTGTGATGATAAGATCAACGACTTAAGGCCTGATGAGTAGGATCAAAGAATGCAACATTTCAAGGAAATAGGTGCCAGGATTGTAGATTGCACAATAGCTAGCTGTCATTAACAAATGTTTGCATGAAAGCATCAATGAGTATGCGTGGCCTCACAGAAGGGGCGGGCTGATTTGCTTGGCACAGTTCATTGTCAGCGATGAAGCTACTGCATGTTGGTTTCTTAGGAATAGCATCCCTGTCATACCAGGGAGTTGACTTGTCGTACGATAACAGGTTTTTAGGAAGGTTTGCTAGTAAGCCTTTGAACAGCCAGCAGTTTCCTCCAGATCGCTTCTGCAACTACAGTGGGTAATTTACATTATTGATAAAAACAATACAATCATAAGCAACCCTAATATTTACTTTCATAACGAAGAGGTCATTTTCAAAAACGTTTGGCAGTTGACTTTTGCAAAAATCCAAAATTTTCTGTTCAAAGGTTGTCTGAACAGCAATTTTCCTATTGTCTCACAATTTACATAGAGTCAGTGGCAGGTTTATTTATTGTGAAATGAAATGATTATCTAACAATGACCAGTCTCAGTGCATTGTTGATTGCCAATCCAAATGTTAGTGCTGTGAGGTTAACAGACAATCCTTGGCATTTATTCCTATGATGAATTGATGATGGATTTGATGACAAATTTGATGATAATTATTTCTTGTTTAAATTTTCTGATGATCTACTTGGCCTTCTTTGATGCGTTTCTGTCTGTTGTGATATGCCTGGTTTCCTCTATCAATACAGTTCTCTCCTAGGTCAAATTGTTCTTAAAAATTTCTCCTTTGAAAAATGTTGTGAAATTTTCTTCTCAAATGGATTAGTCTGGATTGTGATTATGCTCTTATATTATAAGATATGAAATTTGGATTTCCACTTGAATTGGTAACTAGGTTAGGAAGTGGAAGTGACTTTTTATTTATTTTAAAGGGCTCATATCTGTTATCACCTCAAAAGCAGGTTTACAGATTTTGTTTTATACTAGGCTGGTCTTAAGTTTTAAGTCTTTAAGTTTTTTCCATATTGACTGTACACACTTGATTCGGACAGTGTTAACAATACTATAACGACAAAATGCCTGGACTTGATCTATTCAATGGAATTTTCCAAAACCTTTTCAATCAAGCTAAAATCTCTCTTTTATGGTTATCTATTATTTAAAGGATTTGATTCTTACAGTTGATAAACTTTGAGCGTCTTCTCTTTAATAATAAAACTGTATAAAAAAAATATAAAAAAATTCTAGACACTCCAGGGCTTAGTTGCTTAATCAAGTGTAAGAAATTATATTTGTGAAAATGAGTCGGGTGGTCGGAGCAGTATATAGGCAGGACTGATATTGTTTCCTTTGAACAACTTTGAATAGAATTTCAGTAATTACATCATCTGTGATGTCACTGTATTGATTTGATAAAAAACTGCAGAGAGGGAGAGGCAGCCAGGAGATGGAGAACAGGCAAAGAGAGCAGGTCAAGTGATGGATAGTGATTGTCAGCAGTAAAGAGCCCCCAGATGAGTTTTAGAATCGGATGTTGTGTTCCATTCTACTTTTGACTATTTGTTCTTACAGTGTTTAATGTTAGAAAACAATATTTCTTTCTTGCCTATATATAGTATATCAACAGTTGACTTTTTCCGTGAAATCACTTCCCTGTAGTTTTTCGGTTGTATCGAAAGAGGGTGAGGGTGGTATGCAAGGTACTGTGGCTTCTGATTTGACCCCCCACCCCACCCCCTAGAATAAGAATGGAAATGTCAAGATCTCTGCCAAATATGGCTGGATAGCTCGGTAGAGTGGGGGGGGGGGAGGCTGATAAATCCTGAGGGTCACTGAAATGAAATCCTTTTCTAGTCACTCAAACTTACTTGTTGGTTTACTCTTTTTAACTTTGTTTATCTTTTTCCTCTCAGTTTTGTTGCTCATAATTTAACCTATATTTATACCTAGCAATAAAGGCTATAGGGGCAAACTAATAGTTTGAGACTGGTCAGCAATTTTACCAAACCTAGCAAGTATTACGTAAAGTAAATTTTGCAATAAAGTAAACTTTGCACAAATTTTAAAAATTGCAAAGACACTGATTTTTTCCTCCCACTTTAAGGTTATTTGCAGCAAGCAATTAAGGATTTCATTCTGCTCCGTATACTTTGTTGCCTGGATACTTTGTTTATGTGTATAAATCACATAACAAAGCAATTTGACGAAAATGAGAAAATTTTAACTTTTTCTTCATTGTTTGAAATGAAAATTTAAAAAAGTTCAAACTAAAGAATTCCATTTTATCATGGATTTCATTTTTGGAAAATATTGACAAATTGAACAAAATTAAATTGTGAAAGCCAACTTATGCAACTTGCCAGGTTGCAAATTAATAAAGAGACTTTTACTAGTTATCAAAACATATTGGGTTTTGAATTGTTGTTTAATTGCTTGTGATTGATTTTATATAAAAAAACTTTACAAAACTGCAAATTTGAGGAAGTTTGAAGTAGTATGTGTATTGACTTCTAATTTACTACTTGCCAAAAGGAAGAAAACCAATTGATGTTGTTAACTTGTGTCATGGCTAATAGCTATTACGTAAACAAAAGTTGTTTACATCATGGTTGTCAAAATCATTAATTGGTCCAAAATTAGCTTAATTACAACATATCAATTGTAGTCAATAAACCATGTTAAAGATTTACTGTAAATATTGTAGATATATGTGTAGTAACCATGACCACTGCCAATATTTTCAAGACTGCAAGTAGGTAATTATTACCATATTCCTTGTGTCATGAAGATCATTAAATAGGGTTATCATCAGTAGAGATGTATGTAAACAATCAGTAGCAGTCATTTAGTGATTGGGTGGCCAAAGTCATATTGTCAAATTTATACTGACCAAACTCAGAAGCTTCAAAATACTTCAATTTTAAGTTTTTCCCAAGCATAATATATTCATTGGACTGTGAATAAATTAGTATTGAGTACTACTAACGATGATCATGTACTGCTAATCTTCAAACTGCAAGTACCGTATGTGCATATATGGTAATCATTGACACTCGCTGTATTCGCCGAAGAAGACCAAATCTGAGTTTGTTTTAGAAGATGTATGATGAAAGAAAGTGATATTGCAAAATAAGTATGCCGTTCTCTTGAGCTCTCATTGGACTGTGAAAACAGTATTCTTTTCAGTATATATGATACTAATCTCTGACAATTATTTCAGTTATCAGCATCTCCATAGTACTATGAAGTAAATTGATTCCAACTCGCACCAGGGTGCTTAGAATATGTCCCTCTGTCAGTTTGAAATTTAAATTGATATTTAAATTCACCGAGCATTCACTGGACAGCGATAAAGTCTACACATATATAGCTATGATATTAAAGCGCATTTTCACACTGCATGTACATTGGGAAATCCTTACTTTTTGCTGGTATATACTAAAAAGTTTGTTTAGATGTTTAACAATCAGACTAACATTTATGTAGTAGGTAGTCCAATAGGTTGTGCACCGTATATATGGAGTGAACTCAGTGTTAAAGCAAAGTTAAAGGCGAAGGTTTACTGTGTGATGAAGTTTGAAGAGGTGAGATGCCACTCATCTGGGTGTGGATGAGAAGAGAATAGGACTTGTTCATTTTCAGTCGACTGTCCTCATTGAAGAAACCGCAAACCCCTTTTCATTATCCTTTCAACTTTATCTTGAACGAAATGTTTTCTGTGGTGCTTTAAAACAAGCTCACTGTATGCATGCACTACAGAATATGGCTTGTTTATTCTCATCAGTCAACAAAACTTTAGGAACTTTAGACCGTTTTCACTATTATTTGGATTTTCCCATCTTAATCTGTCCTTCATTGAACTATTAATAAACAGCTTGTATTCGAAGAATCAGACATGTTTATTTTCTAGTAGTCAACATTAAAATGGAGGACACAGGAGACACTCTCTGCCCATGCAGCTGTCATTTCAACTATTCCTCCTCTTTTCAGGCTTAACAACCTGATTTTGTGGGTACAATCAGACTCGTTTTTTCACAGAAAAACAACATAAATGAGTGTGATTCATTTCAACCAGTTTCAAATTTCCCCATCTAACCCCAGTCTGCTCTCTCAGCCCTGATTGTCAGACAAAGAACAGTGACTGTTCTAGCCCCACTGTGAACTGTGGTTATATTCTAGTTCTGCCAATCAGAATGCAAGATAGATGACCTCTGCCTGCTGGTTTGAACCCAGCTGTGACAGTTAACTTGACAACATGATTTGGGAATCCAGATGCAATTTGATCAGCTAGTAAACTTGTATAGGATCTGTATAAGAACTACCATAAAAAAAATATCACCACCTCATACTGGCTCCTATGTTTATGAAACAAGATACTCCATTAATTATGAGTACAAGTTGAAGCTATTCTTAGAGTTTATAGGTGAAGATGATATTCACACAGTTCTTACAATATGTATGTTAAGTGTGCATGGTCATTGCATCAAGATTACCTCAGTTCATCCATATATTCAAGGAACCACGAAGGTTACGCATATATACTCCACGGTTAGTGCTTGAATTATGATATCCTGCAGTGTATTGGCATTTTACTGAAATTCTACAGTATCCCTAGCAGACTGGCTGCAATATTTTCAGCAAGTGGATTATTACTAACAATGAATGCTTCATGTACTATTTTCAAGGCACTGTAAGGCCATAGTATATATGTATGTATAGTTTTCCTATAATAATACTACTAATAATAATAATAAATGAGACTTATATAGCGCCAAATCAGTAGACAAAAGTCACTACTCAAGGCGCTTTACAAAGAAAGCAGATTAATTTACAAAAGAACAAGTGAAAAGATGGATCTTAAGAAGCAGTTTGAATGTAGAAAGTTTAGAGCAAGTCCGAATGTGATCTGGTAACTTGTACCAGAGATAAGAGCCAGAGTATTCGAAGCTTCTGTAACCATAGGTCTTCAAGCGTGGTTTAGGAACAGTTAAATACAGTATTTAGAGTAAAGATCTTTGGCAATTTAGTTAATATATCACTATAATTATGCAGCTGCTTATGTGACATAAAAGTCCCCTGAAATGGCATGCAAAAACATGTGCATATCAACACAATGTGGGCAGTTCATTGGGTTAGGGAATCCACAGAAAGCCTGTTAAAAGCATTGAAGACTCGCCCCTAACCGCGTGCGGCCATCTGAAAAAGTTAACTTTCTGTTGCTTGCAATTGACGTTTTGTTCGTGTCGCCACAAAATGCAGACAGTAATGAAACGTGATACCTTGTTATTTTTAGCTGGACCTGAGATGTCCATCGCTGTATCGTCTATACACTGTGCTGTGGGTATTG
>KN897998.1:21929-40003 GCA_000934455.1 Apostichopus parvimensis | reverse complement strand
AAAACAGGAATTTTTTCTTGGTCAACAACATTAGGATTTGAATGCAAAGAATTATGATGAGTGGAAAAGTACACAGTAGTAGTTTTGTTATTTATTCTCTCTTCTATTCCTGTAATGGGTAACATTTTCAAATTGTTTTTGCAGCAATATTGGATTTTTCCAATTAAACTTTTTTTTCAATTTACATATTTTTTTTTATGCAGACTTCTGAAAATAGACAACTTATAAATTCTGTAAAAGAGTTAGAAGAGAGGCTAAGTATGTCAGACTTGAGAGTTCAACAACTCGCTGCCCTGAGCAATCAAGACACAGAGGGCGCTCTCCAAAGAATGCACGAAGAGAAAGTAGAAGTAGAGAATAAACTAGCCCAAGTAAGTCGCTTCTTATCTAAGCTGCTCTCAAATAGACAATATCTGCTCTGCAAAATGGCCGAATCATGGACATATAATTTGTAAATGCCCGTAAGTTTGAGGTACAAGACAGTTACAGCAAGATTCAGCGATGCAATGTTATTTAACCATCAAATAAAACATTAAAAATCAGTGCTGTGTGATGGATCGTGACTCAAGTAGTTCCTAAATTTGTAGAAGTGAAGATATCGACACAAGTTTGTGACTGGACGTGACCTAAGTGACTTGTTTCAACTGTGGTTGAAAGGTGTTATAATTTGGAAGAGTAAAGAATATTTCTTGTCTCACAGATTTGGATTTGAACACTTTAACATTGCAATTTGTACAATATCTGTGGTCAGTTAAGTGAACTAATCACTATTTAGGTAAGTTGGGGTGTGGAGGGGGGTGGGGGGGGGGAGAGGAGCTGGATTGAAATTTATATGTAGTGTATAGATTCACCTTAGTGAGTACCAGAATTCTACCGTAATCTGTGTATATGTTGTGTGCCTTTGTTGCGTTCAATATTCTAAGCCTGTTGACTTTCAGTTGTACTACTACTATTTGTCTGGAAAGCTTGTTTATGTTTTTTCGCTACAGTATGCACAAGCTGTACAACAATTGACAGCAGAGCGAGAATATCTGTCCCGGCAATACCAAACAAACACAGCCCAACTACAAGCACACTGCCAGCAACTTGTAGAACAGGTAAGAGAATTGTAATTGCTAAAAATAATTTCTTTGTCCTTTTTTTCCTTTTTGAATCCTTGCCGGAGTCAAAAGGAACCTATGCTACGGTGTGTGTGTGTCTGTATGTGACACTAGCTGGAAAAATGGTAATTCAAAAAGTTAAATGTGGATTAACTTCATACTTGGTGTGTGGATTTGTCTTATTGAGTACAAGATGCCTATTGTTCAGTGGTCATGTGGGGTCAACAAAGGTCAAAGTCTGAAAACTGTGAACAAAACTTCATACTGAGTATGTAGATTCAGCTTGGTTAGTGCAAGAATTCTATTGAAATTGGTAGATATCAAAGGTCAAATGAGGTAAACAGGCATCAAAGTATGAAAACATTTTAAACATGATAACTCCAAAACTAAAGCAACAATTAATCTGTGATTTTTCCAATGCTGTGACTTTCTTTTGGGGAACAAAGTTTGGTCAAAGTCAGTTTGGTTTAGTTCTGTTAAGGGGCTCTATAGGTCTTCCAAGAATTATACCTGGCATCCAGGTAATGAAATCTGCTTCAGAGTTCTTACTCTTGCTTTAAACATGCACTTAAACCTCCTATCAGTTTTCACCCTCTGAGCCTCAAGGGATCAACAGGTTAGCTCAAATGGGCACAAACTCGCAGTGAACGCAATGTAGCCTAGTTTTACCCATACATACAGATGAAGCTAAGAAACAAATGATTTTTTAAGTTTATATGGAAAGAATTTATGCCGCAATTATGCATTTTTGGGGAAGATCTCAATCCATATGTAAAAAAAGATGAGCTGATTGGAGAACCCAGTTTTATTTCTGTAATTCATTCCTCCTATGGATCAATATTAAGTAATTTTTCACTGAGTTTTGCATTATTGAAGAACATTATTTGTTGGTAAAGTGATATCAATTTTCAATGTTCATTGTGGCTCTGCTAGTGAAGGTTCATAATTCAGTGGTGTTGTATGAATAAATTTCTTTTTCTTTTATTTTCTCTAAATTAAGGTACAGCTTTTATCGTCACAAAATAATGAACTAGCATCAAGACAAAAGGAACTGACAGACCAGATAGAAGTATTAAAACAGCCGAAAGGTATGTATCTTATAAAATACAAACATACAAACCAACCAAAAATTGTATGCAATTGTCCTTTAAAGTGATGTTCCGGTGGCGAACAACTTGACGCTAATATGGAAGAGAAAAATAATCCACACTGTTAGTAGAAACCCCATCTTACTATCATGAACCCTAACTCAAGATATGAATGATTGAATGTCACCTATTTTGATTGGCTAATCCCTTGATTTCTTTCCTGGAGTGGACTACAGTAGGTGGTGGTCTGTGATGTCATAATGGCAAATGTTCTTCGAAAGCTTTACTTTCCAGTTATAACCGCCTTGTTGATTTATCCTTGAAACCTGCTCATAGAGTTAGAATGTTCGCTTAACTGTCAGGGGTCTCCGTATTTAGAATTTCGTCACAATACACATCTTTCTCGTAGAAATATAATTGTCCTCTATTAAAATTAGGTAAATAAGAAAAAGAAAAAAAAGAAAAGAAAAAAAAACCCAAAACAAATTTCAGTTGAATTGGTGTGAGGATGTCAGATTTTTTGTAAAAATTTTTCTTATTCTTGTTATCAGCAGATGTGGAGCCCACGGAAGCCACAGAAGAAACTGGAGGGAAGATGGCACAGCAATTACTTGAGGAACTTGAAAAAGCAAACACAGAAATAAATAGACTTCACGTGCAGAGTTCCGAGCAGGTAGCGTCATTAACATTCATTATTACTGTATTATAAAAAATAATAATAAAATGTGGGACACAAAATTCTTCTGTCTATTCCCTTATGCTCTTCTTGCTTTAAATGTGAGATTTTTATTAGTAAATAAATTGATGGCACTTTTTTTTCCATGTAAAGTGATTTCGAGTATAACTTCAATAGTTGTTGAAGGACACAGCTTTTGCCTGGGATAGGCAATTATTCTGTTTGCTCTTTTATGCTATTCTTAAGTTAATTTTAGTGAAATTTACAAAATGGAAAATCCAACCTTTTGAGCTGATAGACTTTATATTGGCAAGATTAAAAGGCTGCTGAAAATGCAGCTTTTGTATATCTAAGTATGTTAAGCATACATCTGACTGATATTATGTAATAGGAGGCTAGGACTTAGACTAGGGCTTCAAAACTTTGTATTACACAATTAGTATTCCTTTGTTTATTATCTTAACTTTGTTTACAAATTTTGATATGTGCCCATTTCACTTTCTGTCCATTAGCTAGTCAACATCTTGTTTAAATAGTTGTAACATTTACATTTGTCCCAATTTGATCGATTAATTTATTCCAACGAAAATGTTATCTTACAAGAAATTTCAGTTATGGAGTCATGGTTATATTTGTAAGCTGCTTCTGTATCGATATAGTGTTATAGATGATAGCGTGATAGATACATTTTTCGATGGTCCTGTTTCTTTTGATAGCACTCTAACAATTTGCAATTGAGTAAGCTTCTGGAGGAGAAAGAATCTAAACTGGAAGAATTAGAGAGTGTGGTGTACAGATTTAAAGAGGATGCGACGGACAGGAAGGCATTATTGGAGAGCATACAGAACGACAAAGCGACCATCAGTAGGGCCGTGGCGCAGAACAAAGATTTAAAGTCACAACTCGAAGAACTTCAAGATGCCTTTGTGAAAATGGTAAGCCAAAATATGTAAATCAAATTATAAAGTCAAAAATGGATCTTAATTGATTGTAAAGCTCTGTTGACATCCTATTTTTATTGCATGGGGTATCTTCAATTGTTGCCATATACTGTAGTTTTCAAAAGTCAAGACGAAAAGAAAAATTGTAATAACTATTGTGTACAACAGTGTGCATTACAAATTTTCTTTCTGGCAACGACTTAATTGCCTAGCAACAGAAGATCCAGTGATCATAATGCATATTAGTGTAAGGACAATGGAATGAGAAATCAAAATTTATGAGAGTATTACATGCTTTTGCATTATGACAAGAAATCCCTGTAAATGGTATGATAAACTTTTGATATAAACAAAAGAAATTTTGTTTTGATGGTTGTCTATTTGCCTTTGTATTACCTTTTGCTGAAAATTGAAAATATATATCAGGTCACCTAAAGTGCTTTTGGACCCCCTTAGTGCAGTCAAAGCCATAGTTTAACTAAGCAGTACCAAGTAGGAGTTGAACTGTTACATAACAATGATTGGTATAATAAATCAAATGTTCCTGAGAAAGTGCCATTGCAATAATCAGGAAGAAATAAAGTTGTCTGTCCAATGGAGAAATGCAACAAATTTATTGTACCATTGGTTGAAGATAAAGAAATAAAAAAAATGTACTTTGTAATTGTCACGTGAGTGAAACTGTTTAATAAAAAGATTAAACCAATTGTAGAAAAATGTCTTTTGAATAGCTCATATTTTAAGCATATTCTAACTGGAAGTATTTATCATTAGGACAAGCTTTTTTAATGTTGAGTTGATTGATTCTGCCTTCTTCACTGTCAAGCTATATTGTCATGTAACGCTTTAATTTATTCATATCTTGGCATCTGTTGAGATTAACAACATCGTCTATATTTCGCCTCAAACCTCTCAGAGTGAAAACAACATGACGTTGACCACCTCTCTCCAGTCCGAGCAACATCAAGCAAATGAGTTTAAGCAGCAACTGGAAGACAGAGGAGCAGAACTAGAGAATTCTCAAAAAGAGGTGATAATGTCCCCCTAATCCATGGGCAGCACTCTTTAAGCTCAATTGTCCGAGAGCCAACTGGTTAAGTTTGTAATATATTTGGGTCAGCTCTTTGCGCTAGTATTAACCTTCAAACTGAGTGTCAACAGTTACTGTAGACCTGGGGTGGGCAACCTACGGCTGGCGGGCCACATGCGGCCCGCCAGTGATTTTTTTGCGGCCTGTGAATAGAAAAAGAAAAGACAAAAAAAATCTATTTTACATCATCACAAAAAACGAGCTTGCTGCTCAGAATTTATCAGCACTAATGATGCTGTCAGGTAGGCCTATTATCCCCATTAATTATCAACTGTACTGTATTGACATTATGTTTTTGTGAATACAGATTAAGTATACACACTTATTGCTTGAAAGTCCTTGGAATCAAAGGTTTGAAAGCAACAGCAGGTCGTTGGTTAGGTTCGGCCCAGTCAAGTTTTCACTCCTTACATCTGGCCCATTCATTCAAAAGGGTTGCACACCCCTGCTGTAGACTAACAAGGCATCATACCAGATGGAAATTACAGCTAACTGAATTAGCATTTGCAAATATGGGTTGAAGTTGTTATTGTCATCAGGTGGTATGGGTGGATGACTAAACTGAACTAATTAGGGCTAGAAGGTAAAATTTATATTACTGGTAGAATAAAATGCACTGGTGTTAAGTTTGAGTTAGAATCAGATATGTGAAAACCCAAACCATCTTCTGTACCAAGATGTGAAGTTTACAAGCCATAATTCCATATTTTGTGTGGTTGTTTACTCTACTACAGTGGGAGTGTGGGATGAATCATAAAGATATGACAATGATATATAGTTGAAAGATAAGAAATGTACGGCAGATTGAAGTAAGTTTCCGGACTAAGACCTAGATTTGAGCTAACCTTCCGCAAGGACCTCATTGGTCACAGACTGGTTAGCAAGGTATGTGCTATACAACACTAAATCCTGTGAGTTAATGGCTGTACGGTGTTAGATATATGTCTCGTATGAGATGATTGTGTTCACTGTTTAATATTCATTGATGTGGTTTATATTCATATCATCATATTTATTCAAACAGTTGGACAGCAGAACAGAAGTTATTAATGAGAAGGATATTGAGCTAGAGTCTTTAAAGAAGGAATTACTGCAGCATGCTCAGATGGCAGATAGAGCACACCACTATGCCGCCCACCAACCTCTCGTTGAGTCTCTCCAGAAAGAGCTAGGGGATGCCCAGGTAAGTGATGGCATTGTCTAAAAATTATATTCATGGTAGGGTGGATGTACAAGTAGAATAACCCTCCCATCCTTTCTCCCTCCCCCACTCCCTGAGAGATGTAGGTGAATGCTTACAGAGCTTACTTCTCACTTAATACTGGGCACTGGTATTTATTTTCAAAGGTATCTTTTGCTATTTGTCTTTCATTGTATTAATGTTTTTGTTGTGCTTTCTTATTCTTTAAGTTACTACGACAGTGCTGTATGAGTATACAAATACAGTAAAAAATTTTTTCCAAGCACACAGTATTTCATATCATTTAGCTTTCTAACATTACATTAGGTAAAGTACTGTAGAACTCTTGTCGTTCATATCTGGAATCGAAATGAAATCTTGTTTTAAGATTCTGTTTAAGATTTGCTATGATAAATAGTGAGTCCATTTGTTTTCCTCATTTAGTAATATGTTGCTAACATTACGGTCAAAACAGTTTCTACACCCCTCTCTCCCCTCCCCATTCCCCAAATCCTCCTTCTCCTTGCATCCTCTAATTGTGCTAGTAAGTCAAGTATATCCTTTCCTGTGATGGTAAACATCTGTAATTTTAACAAATGATTAAATGTTATATTTTCGGTAGGAGCACCTAAGAGCACTAGAAGAAGAGAACAACAACCTAAAAGCTCACGTCTCAGTACTGGGTGATGTAGATGGATCGTCATTAAATCAGTCCAACAGAGGAGAACCAAATGATATCGTGAGTGCTTGTCTATAATAGGTGGTATATGGTGGGGGTGGGGAGGGGGGCAGCTTACGCAATATTCCTCTTACAAACCAAGAATCTCTTTGTCTGCAACTGAAATATTCTCTATTCTCTGTAGTTTTAAGCAAGCTACAGGAAAAGATATAATTACATTTCAACTTTACAAAAGAACAAGCAATTCTCCGCCTCTGCATAAAGTTGACGAGGCCCAAGTCTCGGTGTGTCTGCTTTGAGAGTGGTGTGGGTAAAGGTGACGTTGTGATGTTTGGTCTGAAAAGGAACACAGGGTTTCTTGAGGCTTCAGAATTCTTTTGTGAAGTTGATGGAACAAATTAACACAAGCATTTGGTCTTCAAGTAATTTATAAGTTGCAGAAGGTGTAGAGTTTCAAAGAAAACCTGTTTTAATTTATGATCAAATCAAACTTGAATATCCTCTGATGCACAGGTTCATTGTTATCATATTTATATTTGTGGGAGACGTTAAGGTGCTGGTTCAACCAGTTACTTTGCATTCGTTGTTTCTTGCACATTCATCTTGTGTTTGTCAAGTTTAAAGCATCGTATACCTTTTCTTTTTTCTTTAAAAACAACAATTCTAATGTACAGAGTGCTCACTTTAAATGTCTCTTAGTCATTGTGGTTTTCAGTTAATTAAAACTTAAATATGGCTCTTTGTTCTCAATTGTTTGCTTTGTAGGTTGCAGAACTTTCAGCCATTATACGTCAGCTGGAAGCAGACCGAGACCAACTCAGGACATCTTTCATCGAGGAGGAGGCACAGAGGAGAGTCCTTCAAGTACAGCTCAATCAGTCTCTAGAAGAGCAAGGTAAGTCAATGCTGGCCAAGAATGACCCACATGCTACTTCTACCAGTGGTTAGAGAACTCAGTAGAAGAATCATTTAGAGTCTACTGGGAATTCAATCATTAGTTGTGAAATAAAGTTAAACCTTGAGATTAATACTGGATTTGAACCAGTGACATCAGGAGAATTAGTCCTGTGTTTTACATATCAAGCTATCCAGCCCTTAGTTGGTGGCAGTCCCTGTAATGCTACTTGACCAATCAAGCTATCCAGCCCTTAGTTGGTGGCAGTCCCTGTATAGCTACTTTACTAATCAAGCTATCCAGCCCTTAGTTGGTGGCAGTCCCTGTAAAGCTACTTTACCAATCAAGCTATCCAGCCCTTAGTTGGTGGCAGTCCCTATATAGCTATTTCTGTACTGGGGTGAAAGGCAGAGGGCACACCTTTTCTTGCATTCTTTGCTATGAATGGATTTCAGTTTGTCTAAGGTCTAATAGTTTGTCCAATTTATTGTTCTCCTGTGAATGAAACTCTGGTTGTTTTCATCTGTGTTCTGTGTAAAAATTATGTTTAATCTCAGCATTTGCAGTGAAAATAAATGTTCTACTTACTCAGATTGGTATTTTACCAATCATGCAATCCAGTCCTTAGTTGCTGGCAGTCACTGTATAGCTATTTTAACAATCAAGCTATCCAGCCCTAAGTTGGTGGCAGTCCCTATATTTCTTTACTGGGGTGAAATGCAGAGGGCACACCTTTTCTTGCATTCTTTGCTTTGAATGGATTTCAGTTTGTCTAAGGTCTAATAGTTTGTCCAATTTATTGTTCTCCTGGGAATGAAACTGGTTGTTTTCATCTGTGTTCTGTAGCAGTTATGTTTTAATCTCAGCATTTTGCAGTGAAAAGAAATGTTCCACTACTTCCGAATGGTAGCACCGAAACTAAACTTAACCTTAAAACTTAATTATGATCAGGAAAGTTTCTTGGGGCTTTATGTTAGTGTGGTGTGTACATACATTTGGTCAGAGTTACTGGTTCATCGTTACTGTTCCATTCTCTCACAGGTGATGATTTCCAGAAGTCTGTGACTCAAGAAGCCTTTGAAACTCTCCAGTTAGCGATGGAGCAACTCCAGGCCAGGTTTACGCAAGTGATGAGAGAGAAGGTGGATCTCATAGAAAGATACCAGGAATTGGAACATGTCAACATGCAGCTAACAGGAGAAACAGAAACAATAGGTAAATTAACCTTGATTAATTCTTCATGGAATGGTGAGGTCACCCCACATAAATAATGAATACGTTACTATGATTGTGAGGAGGGAGTAATAGTTGTTTGTTAATATCGGTGTGGTGTTAAATGGTTTGGTCTCCCCACATAAATACTGAATACGTTCCTATGATTGTGAGGGGGGGGAGTAATAGTTGTTTGTTAATATCGGTGTGGTGTGGAATGGTGTGGTCACCTCACATGAATATCAAATGAGTTTCATTATTCGTGAGGGTAATACAAACTGTGTGTATAGTAGTCATTTATTAAAATTACATCTTTTAAATATTTAAGCAGCTTTGATTTTATTTTAATGAAAAACTTCATGGTACTGATGTTTAATGCAACATTTCAAAATGTTCAATTCAGCAACAAAATTTGCTATCTTAGTTAGTGGTATTGCTCTACACTGTCTCTTGGTCATGCTACTTCATATTAGCCAGTAGTCCTTGGGAAATGTATCATGGTTAAATTATTGATGTGTGTGAGGGGAGGGAAGGGGTGGGAGGGGGCAGAGGGGTTGGGTGGGGTGGGATGTGTGAGGGGAGGGGGCAGAGGGGTTGGAGTGGTGGTCATAGTGGAGATGACTGGCTGTGCAGTAGTCATTTCACTTCTTCTTTATTTTTGTGGCTTTCCAGGAGAGTACATTACCCTATATCACAACCAGAGAAGTGTCTTGAAACGTAGACAGGAAGAACGGGAGAGATTTGTGACGATGTTAGCCAGAGAGAAGGAGAGCATGCAGGAGAAACTGAACCAGCTTCAGAATCTGGTGATGCAGTTACTCCAGGAGAAGAAAGAACTCCATCCATATCAGTTCAGCCACGGGTCACCAGAAATACCAGCATCCTTCCAAGACCACCCACACGCTTTCAAGGTCCACGGCCAGGAGGAGACAAATGGGATGGACGGATCAGATAGTGCGGACAATGAAGGTAAGCGCTGGGATTGCTTCTTAATGTGTCCTTTCTTTGTGATAAAGGAAAAGACAAAAAATATCCTCTGGTAATCGAAAGCCTACATTTCTGATTTTGCTAAAGCAACAAATCCTGTATCTCAAGAAATTTTTTCAATCCAAACTATTTTTTTCTAATTTGTTCTTTAATTTCTGGGATTTCAAATCATTTTGAATATAATTGAAGGTTTTTTTTCTTGGGGTGTGGGGGGGGGGGGTATACCCTCTACATTAATTCCTTAATGCCTGCTTCCCACCCACCCCTCCACACATTTTGCAGATATAAAAGTAATGGCATCATTCATTCTATATCGACAACTGTCCCTGCTCCCACACCCCCCTCACCCGCTACCACCCGACATGTAATTTCACACCGGCATATCGAACCGATTCAGAAATGTTCACAAATCTTTCAAGTGGTGTTTATGTGAGTATCGTCTACTTCTCTCCAGACATCGGAGAGGACTGGCCTTCGTCTTCCTCGGACAGTGAAGGGAACGCAGAGGACGGAACCACGGCGGACCAGTATCACACTGCCAACAGCATCCATGTGCCTTCAGATAACATTCCAGAAACAGAACATACTGTCCATCAAATCATTCAACTCCTTCAACAGATGGGCGGCTCCCATAACATCGATAGAGGAACCATACTCGATAGAGACTTCTTGCCATGCAAATGTTGTACGGGAACCATGATCGATGTATGAGTCGTGACAAGTCCACGACAAGAGCGTATCACTGTGGTGTTTTCATTCGCGATGATGCATTCCGAACCATGTAGATAAATGAATGGTCATGTGGTGTTTTGTGAAATAGCACCGTTCTTCTTCCTGAAATGTTTATGGCCTCCATGAGTGGACACCGAGGTCACAGTTAGATATAAAGTAACCATGCCATTCATAGTCATTTTACTGCACTCTGAATTTAGCTGATGGAGTGGCCAAGAAAGAATTGGACAAGTGTGTCGATTGGGCACAGAAGCATTGCCATGTACAGCCTCACATGTAAATTTGTATTGCAGGACTGCAAATCAAGAGACAAAATTTGCAAAGGCCTCAAAAACAAGTCACTCGCTACGGGCAATATCCTTAAGTTGGATCTCAACACACCACTTTGATTTTAGTGCTTGGTGTCAGTTTATGATAAATTTCATGGATGGCACAATGATAGACTTAATGTGGTCAAAAGTGCGACAAGTTGGAAGAAAAAAACAACTTTTTCGTTGTCAGTATCGTTGGTTATTTCACTACTGGGATCAGTGTGTGATATTTTTTAGTTATTTGTGTCAAATTTGATCGGTGCAGTTGAGTCGAGTCGGTTGGATAAAGACAAAAGGGTATAGGGGTTACCCTTCAGTTGTTGCTAAGGAGTTTACGGTTTTGAAATATCAGATTGTATGCCGTAGTACACATTTGGTAAGCTATGGTGTATTTCCGATACTAGAAAGCAGAATAAACGGATAGTTACTGGATGATTTATACCTTACCGGTGAGCCTCACATAAGAATGAGAGGAGAGATATGATGTGTCTGTGAGTCTGATAAGTAAATTAATATTATAACATAATAGGATAACGCAACCATTCATGAAATTTCGAAAGACCTTTGACTACTTCAGTATAATTGATTTCAATTCATGATGAATGATGCCCTAGTCATAATAGTTGCCCTCAAGTCAGTGCGGATTGATACAGCAAAAAGAGAACAATAATTCCAACAAATATTATTTCTTTTATGATCATAATATTCCTCGTCATTCCAGTTTCTTACAAGAAAATGTTCAAGTGTAATCTGCAAAACGATGTTATTTTGAAATTGACTTTTTAGTGAAAGTTCAATTTCTAATTGAAGGAGGTTAAAAAAAGTGCTTTTCATATTATTCTGAGATTTCTGCTGAATGTCTTGATATTTTACCACAGGTTACTGGGTAACACTGATTTGGGAGTCTTGAGTTATAAAGTAAAGGGTTAAACACATTACTGTGCAGGTCGTTATGCTAATGTTTATACACGATAGTTATTTCATTAAAGATAAACAGCTTCACACTGACTCACTGTTAACTGTAGGTATAACTGGTCAACCTGTATTTATGATATTTTTACCTTTAAATGAATATTTATGTACACTACATTGATAACTGATTGAAAGCCTCGACCAAGCACTGAATGCTTTTCATAACACATATCCTTTTCCTGCATTATTTGCTTTTCTACAATACAGCTTGTTTCATTCCTGGCTAGCATTTATTTTATGTCAAGTGTAAACTGCATCTTATACATGATAGGATTAGACAATTATTCCTCATATTTCTGCTATTATCAAGTTATAATGTTTGCAACAGTAATTCTTTTTTTTTTGGCTGCCCCTTCCCCCACCATCCCTCAGTTTCATCCTCTCCCTTCTCTTTCACCCCTCCCCCTTCCCCTTGAAGATTAAACTTTCATTACTTTTTTTTGTGTGCAATTTGATGACTAGGAATGGTCATGGGTAGTGAAACATAGATTTCCCTTACTGTCAACACTAAAGCATTTATACTGTCTGGGCCATTAATAGTCAAGTTGACACTCTGCAATACATGGGAAATTCTTCTGAGACAAATTTTGAGCCCAGAACATAAGGTGTCTTTGCAGTAAAATATTTTCCATGCTCATCTGTTGTGGTTACCATAATAATGAGTGATAAATATTGTATGATTTGTTCAAGATGGTTAGCAGGGTGGGCAAATTGTTTTCTTGTTTTTCATTTGAGTTAGCTTGTTACATAGAGTTAGTATTTTGTGTTGATTGTGAAGGTATGAGGTTGTGCTCCTGATGAACTTATATACTTTCGGAAATGAATAAAGAGGAAGGGAAAAGAAGTAGAAAGCTGTAAGAATGTATTATGAATAAATTTGCCCTTGCATAAAGCTATATTTTGTTTAAAGAATGACTTGCATGAGAAAGCAAACTTTTGTTAAATGATAAATTTATTTAAGTAATGGTATATGATATAAAATACAGTGCCAAGAAAGTTGAAAGTTGTTTCTGGTCTCATTTGAATGTAATTATTCAACAATCTGAAAGTAGTCAGGAATTCTATGAGAGAATCATGTATCTTAAGCCGCTTAAAAACTCACACTCTCATCATTTTATCTGCAAATCCTGGAAACAAACTTTGCTTCTAATGTTGGTCAAAATTGCGATCAGTCATGTGGAGAAAATTGACTTCGTTTTACCGGAAATAATTGTAGAAAGTGCTTATGCAAATGGAATACATCGGTAAAATTAGCGCGACAATTACATACGTCATGACGTAGGGCATATGCAATTTTTGCAATGGTGACGCGTCAAGCCTATAACGTCAACCTTTTATATCGTGGACAAAATGATTGTAAGTCTTCCTTTAACTGATATAAAACGTGCTAAAAACTGGTTGAATTTTATTTGGTTGTATCAAAAGAATTATGATTTACATGAAGGCGTTCTCTATTTCGGACATGTAGTAGGCATATCGGTGGAAAATTAAGTCTTAGTATACATCTGCGTACGTTATTTTTAGTGTTGATATTGTTAAACACAAATAAACAAACACTATTTAACTGTTACTTATTATTGAAATGCAATGGGACCACGTGATCTGTAACAATATATTGGTACGTTAGTGCTGTTCGACTGCTAAACACCGCTGCATAATTGATGGGTCAACTGACCTACTTCCTCTCTTTCTCCCCCTTTCAAAACATTAACCAGCAAACTGATCAATGGTCGCGCCTTGACCATTGACACAAAGCAGGTGCCATTTCTGTTTAGAGAAGGGTCATAAAGAGTTAATGATGCTTGTAACAAGTCTAAGCCAACACCGGCTAAACAGGATCTCCCTTGGCAACAAAGCCTAGCAACGACGCACCGCACACATGTTTTCGTCCACAGCATATGTAGACTAGACAACATCAACTCCACGCAACGTTTTCATCCGGCCGTGTGCGAGAAACACTGGAGAAACATTCTACGCAGTAAATACACGAATAAACCTCTCAGAAATAACTCCGAAAATATGAAACTGTAAGTTCGAAAGGGAAAAGAAAATTGCAAATATGTTAGCTTCGAAGCCGAGAACTACCGTTTCTCTCTCCACTGCAACCGTGGGACCAGCAAGTTGGCGAGAAGCGACAGTAAAGGAATTAAAAATTTCGCAAACGGCAGTGGAAAGGAGTGATAAAGGATTGGACTTGGGCCGTGCTGTAGATGCCCTTCCTTCTCTACGTGACAATTGTGCACAGCAAAGTAATACAGTAGTACAAGCCTATGTACGGGAAACCAGAGCCGTTCTTATAAAACTTAGAGAGAGCTTCTTAGATACAAATGAAGAAGTTAAAAGCTTACTCAGAGGGAAGGAAGCTTTGGAAAAGAAGCTTGAACATATAAGGAAAGATATTGCCTTGAATAAAATGAGTACTGAAATCAGGTGTACACGACCCTCTAGAGAACGGGTAAGTGATCTGAGGCAAATCTGTTATATTTATACTACTGAAGTAGTCAAAGATGTTCCGAAATTTCGTGAATGGTTGTGTTATCCTATAATTTTATAATATTAACTTACCTATCAGAGATCACTAGATATAATCTCTGTGCACTAATTTGACTATTGCATAGCTTTCAGTCTTTCAAGAATGAACATAAGCACTATGCTGTCCGACTGTGTCAGAGAATTGAATTCCCATTCTTGCACCATGCTTAAAGAACAAAAAAGCACTTTTATAATTTAAGGTCAAAGGTATTGATGATCTCTATGATTTTGCTCTGTGCTATAAGTTTTATCCTTCAGCTATATGAAATCGTGCTTCTATCATGCTTCTATCAGATACACCAGAATGAGATAGATTTAGCCAATGTTGTTTGTATAAACTAAATTAGGCCTTGAGTCAAAACAAACAACAATCTTCGCTTAGTTTGTGCATACATTCACTTTCGCTGTATTCGTTCCAGTAATTGTCTGAAATCATTTGTGAAAGTGCCTCTCCGAATAAAACTGGACGTCTCCTTCTTTAACCGTACAAAAGTTCTAGCTGTTTTTGTTAAGGTTGTGTGGATCACAATTGCATTCGAAAAGAGTTTATATGCAATTACGGGAAACTCAAAGTTTGCACTATGCAACGGAGGGCTTTTAATACTTCAGTGTAATAAATATATATTGGTTGTCTCTCTAGAAACATAAAAAAATACTTTTTGTGGTCTAAAATGATGTAGTTTTCTCCTACCATTACACAAGCCCCAGAATAAGTCTTGTTAATTCACTAAACTGTACAGATCAGCATTTCTATATCTTTATCAACAGGGAAGAGATGGAGCTGACTCACTATTGGATAAAGAACTTCAACATCTCTATCAACTTAAGAAAGCTTTGGAGGCTCAGCTGAGATCAGTTCAAAAACAACTTCAGGTAGGCCTAATTAAAGTTCTAGACTGCTTATCAAATTTTTATTTTGTGACATGTTTATTTAATATTTCTTTCTAAATAAGAAGAATTTCAACTAACTCTATCTAGAAATGACATAAACATACAGCAATATGATGTAATTTGATCCCAACTATGTCAGTAAGTTGTTGACTTTAAATTAACTTTAAATTGCATCTTTTTGCTAGTTTTATTGTGCTTTTAATATGTACTGTAAAGCAACTGCAATAGCTAAGTTTTTGCATGTTAATGTCACACTCTCTCTCCCCCCTCCCTCCATATTAAATAGGTCAAAACTGCCAATTTAGTCAATTTAATTAGTACATTAATAATTGAAACATTTGTTCGGTGATATAAGGTGGCATTATATCAAGTACCAAAAAAGCTTATCCAGCTAAAATACTGCAAAATTGATGCAAATTCGTGCATTTAACCAGCTTAAATATACCTTAACAAAACCATATGTACACTATCTGCTAACTGCTCTATGCTAAAATTTTAGTTTCTTTTAATTTAAAGTCTTATCTGCCATAATAAGTTTCCATTTTCACAAAGTCATGAAAGACCTAGGATTAAGTATTAAACCAGGTACTTTGATGCCATTAGAAACACAATTTTTACAAAATATATATATCTGGTCCTTTCAACAGGTCTGTGTTATCATTATGAAAAATAAAACAATTATTTAGAGCATAGACAGAAAATGTTATTGAATATGAAAGGGATAATGTAAGCATCCTTCTATAGCTCAAGTTCAAAATAAACATTGTTTATCTTGCACAACACAGGTTTTAGATCAATGCAGAAGAAGACTTAGTGCTGTCATCCAAGAGCGGAACCAAGTTCTAGACCTCATCTGTCATGCAGTGTCTTCGGTCACAAGCGGTCGAGCATCTCGTAACAGTGGACGTCATTCCCGCCATCAAGACAAGACCATGTCCTTCGGTGGGAATGGGCTCGGCTATTCTCGTCAGATCGACCTGAATATGCAGAATCCGAATGGTCGTGGCTCTCCAGTCGAAGGGGACCTTAGCGGTGCCATGACACCCCCCACCGACCCATTAGGGCCCTTTACGCCCGAAGCAGCCCAAGCTATCGCTCAGGCCAAGGAAGCTAGACAGAGATCGAGTGTACTGAGGAGAGAGATCAAGGAAGCCATCGACAATACTCAGAAACTCCAGCAAGCAGCACACGAAGCTGTCAACGGTGGAATGAATAGGAAAGTTGCTGAAACTGTCACTCTCAAGGTACTGAAATTAAATTTAAGAAAAAACACAAGCTTTACAGGAAACAAAACAACCTTCACAGGAATCGAAACAACCTCTACAGGAAACAAGACAACCTTCACAGGAAACAAAACAACCTCCTCAGGAAATAAAACATCAATCACAGGAAACAAAGCAACCTTCACAAGAAAGAAACAATCCACAAGCTTCACAGGAAACAAAACAACCTTCACAGGAAACAAAACAACCTTCACAGGAAACAAAACAACCTTTCACAGGGAAACAAAATTCTTCAACACGTGTAAAACTTGTTTGCCCAAGTAATATGGTGTAACAGAAGAAGTTTGCATTATCTCAGAATGTCAACAGAATGATAATTCTAAATATAAGAAGAATGAACAGAATAAGGGATTCAATTTACATTCTCTCTAAACACATTGACTGTTTACTCACTGCTGCTTAGTAACCTGTTAATGTATTGCAAAGGGTCTTAAGAATGTATGGAGAGTACATTTTCACTGCACTTAAAACAACAAATACCATAGACATTAGTATAAAGCCACTGGAACGCACACTTTGAAGCTAACATTTATTGTATGAGGGAGGGAGCAGAAGAAGGGTAGAAAACAGATTTGGAGCATTTATGCCAACTATCAATTTCATAGATTCATACCCTGAAGAAGTGACCTCAAATTGTCATCCATGTACTTTATATGTTTTTGCTATAAATAAAGAAACAAATTTTGGAGTTGCTGACTAATACCCTTTCCTATCAAACAGATGAAAGAAATCACCTCTAGAGCCATAGAGATTTTTAACTATTGTTTTTGTCCCTCTGTTGTACTTTCAGCAATACCTCACAGTCGCTTCAGGAGAGAACAGACACGCCATCCATCGTTCCCAGAGGTGGTACGATGCTACAGAGAAGGCCCTGGGGTACACCGTAGGTCCAGAAGTGCAGTCTAACTTAGAAACGAGGGAGCGACTAAGCAGACCCCTGGTTAAGGTCTATCAGCGACATCCTGGTACCAACTTACCCGAAGCTCAAGATATCATCAAGGTGTGTAGAAAATTATTCAAGGATGGGCAGATAAAATGCCTGAACTTGTTACAAAATTGTTTCTGTTAAAGATAAATGTGATTATCAGAAGTGAGGGCAGTGCAGGGGTAAAGAGGGTCATGTTCTCTCAAGACATTGGTATGGACAGCACATGTGTATGTGTTTCATATTGAATGTGCCTTGTACCTTTCATGGTGATCTAATTGTATATGGTTTCTACATATATGTTTATTTTATTACCCACTAGTGGATCAATGGTATGGAACTTACTTTCAACAATTTTATTGGACAGATTTAAATGATCAAAAGACTTCAATGTAGAGTTTGGCTAAAATTCCTACAAGTGAGATTCTTTTCCAAGGCGAGAAATCCTTTCAAATTTGCCAATTTGAATTATATGTTAGAAAACTGGTATAATCGTCATAAATAATGAACATATTACAAAGTTTGAAAATTTAAATAAGGATGCCTTCATGTGTGAGGGGGGTGGTGGTGGGGGGGGGGG
>KN897998.1:0-21879 GCA_000934455.1 Apostichopus parvimensis | reverse complement strand
TCACAGGAATCGAAACAACCTCTACAGGAAACAAAACAACCTTCACATGAAACAAAACAACCTTCACAGGAAACAAAACAACCTTTTACAGGGAAACAAAACAACCTCTACAGGAAACAAAACAACCTTTTACAGGGAAACAAAACAACCTTTTACAGGGAAACAAAACAACCTTCACAGGAAACAAAACAACCTTCACAGGAAACATAACAACCTTCACAGGAAACAAAACAACCTTCACAGGGAAACATAATTCTTCAACACATGTAAAACTTGTTTTGCCCTTATATGGTGTAACAGAAGAAGTTTGCATTTTCTCAGAATGTCAACAGAATGATAACTCTATATAAAAGAAGAATGAACAGATTGAGGAATTCAATTTACACTTTTCTCTAAACACATTGACTGTTTACTCACTGCTGCTTGGTAACCTGGAAATGTATCGCAAAGGGTCTTAAGAATGTCTGGAGAGTACATTTTTACTGCACTTACAACAACAAATACCATAGACATTAGTATAAAGCCACTGGAACGTACACTTTAAAGCTAACATTTATTGTATGAGGCAGGGTGGGAGCAGAAGAAGGGTTGAAAATGGATTTGGAGCACTTATGCCAACAATTTCATAGATTCATACCCTGAAGAAGTGACCTCAATTTGTCATCCATGTACTTTCTTGTATTTTCTATAAAAAAAAAATTTGGGAGTTTGCTAACTGATACCCTTTCCTATCAAACAGATGAAAGAAATCACCTCTAGAGCCATAGAGATTTTTAACTATTGTTTTTGCACCTTTGTTGTACTTTCAGCAATACCTCACAGTCGCTTCAGGAGAGAACAGACACGCCATCCATCGTTCCCAGAGGTGGTACGATGCTACAGAGAAGGCCCTGGGGTACACCGTAGGTCCAGAAGTGCAGTCTAACTTAGAAACGAGGGAGCGACTAGGCAGACCCCTGGTTAAGGTCTATCAGCGACATCCTGGTACAAACTTACCCGAAGCTCAAGATATCATCAAGGTGTGTAGGAAATTATTCAAGGATGGGCGGATAATATGCCTGAACTTGTTACAAAATTGTTTCTGTTAAAGATAAATGTGATTATATCAGAAGTGAGGGCAGTGCAGTGTAAATAGGGTCATGTTCTCTCAAGACACCTGTGTATGGGTTTCATATTAAATGTGCCTTGTAGTACCTTTCATGGTGATCTAAATGCATATATATATGGTTTCTACATATATGTGTATGTTATTACCCACTTGTGGATCAATGGTATGAAACTTACTTTCAACAATTTCATTGGACAGATTTAATGATCAAAAGAATTCAATGTAGAGTTTGGGTAAACTTTCTTACAAGTGAGATTCTTTTTCCAAAGCAAGAAATCCTTTCAAATTTGCCCATTTGAATTAATGTTTGGAACTGATATGATGGTCAGAAATAACGAACATATTACAAAGTTTGAAAATTAAATAAGGATGCCTTCATGTGTGAGGGGGGGATGGTGGTGGGGGAAGGAGGGGGAGGAACAAAGTGTTGAGTAATTTGGTGGCTTTAATGCAGGGGTGGGCAACCTATTTGAATGAATGGGCCAGATATAAGGGGTGAAAAATTGACTGGGCCGCACCTAACCAACAACCTGCTGTTGATTTCAAACCTTTGATTCCGAGGACTTTCAAGCAATAGGTGTGTGTACTTAATCTGTATTCGCAAAAACAATGTCAATACAGTACAGTTGATAATTAATTGGGATAATAGGCCTACCTGACAGCATCATTAGTGCCGATAAATTCTAAGCAGCTAGCTCATTTTTTGTGATGATGTAAAATAGGTTGATTTTTTTCTTTTTCTTGAGACATCTCACAGGCTGCAAAAAAATCCCTGACGGGCCGCATGTGGCCCACGGGCCGTAGGTTGCCCACCCCTGCTTTAATGGTTACACAAAATATATTCCATTATATACTATAATTAATTACAAACATTTCTATGAGTAGCAACTTGTATTTTATTTAATCTCCATTCTGTACTTAATAAAGACATGAAACTAATTCTCCTCTCATATATTTCTCTACATTGTAGGGAGCAGAGGGCTTGGATAAGTCACTGCTACAGACCAGTAGGAACATCGCTCTACTTCAAATGGCTCAGTCGCGTCTCCAGCACGACATTCGACACAAACACGCGGGCGCGAACGTGGACTCTTCGGTCGTGAGAATGCGACGTCGTCTAGCTAATCACAGATGGGTCGTGGGAAGTGTGTAGATTCAAAGTCTTATTTAGAACGGAAACACAACAAAAAAAACACTTTGAAACACAGCCAGAATTACTTGTGTAAGAGCAATTTAACAGCTTAAATGAAATTTTGAATCTTGTCTTGTGGTATTTAAGTGATGTGGAATCTTGTAATATATGCAATTATATTAGTACAAAATACAGATAGTTCTGTTGAAATCATATAAAAAAAAAAATTCTTCCATTTCACATGCTTTGGTTTTGAGCAATTTCAGAGTTGTTTTTTATTTCTAGATGAGTAAAAATGAGTAAAAGGTGCAAAAAATATACACAAGATCCTTAAGCCACTTCCCAGTCAAATTTCCTTGAAATTTCTTCATTCACACTGCCTGAGGATATTATCATTCCAGCTTTTTAAGTTTCTGCTGCACTTTTATAATTTGTATTTTCATATCTCTCCTTATCTAAAGCATTCCGTAAAATAATTAGCAGATGTGATAAATTTTCAAAAAGTCAGTAGTTTTAACATTGATATCTAGTGATAAGATTCAAATTAATTTCCTATCAATAAAAAAGGGGAAAATATTGTAAATTACAAACATGTGCTGACCACTTTCTACTTGTGGAAGACATGTTAACTACTAAATCACTAAATCATTTTAAAATGAATAATTTATTCAAAAAGTTTGAAAATGTATAGTTTATTCCAGCATTCCAACATTAAATTAATACTTTCAGATAACAGCTAAGATGGAAAATATTAATAATTTAATCTTGCAAAAGAATGAGAATTAATAGCTTTTTTAAGTTTTAATTAATTTCAGCACAGGACATTCCTTTCAGCAATGTGCAATGAATGAGTTTTTTTTTTTTTTTTCTCAGAATTGCTTAGTTAAGTCAAATTCTTTGGAATTGAGAGTTAAAATTTTAGCAAAAAATAACATTTTGTTAGTTTATGGATTATTTAGACTTAGCATGTATCCTGACAATGCTACCTATCTATTATACTTTCAGTTATTTCACATTTAAGATGCACACTTTTATAGCAAACAAATTCAAACAGCCTTATATTCTACTATGTATTCATTATACTGTGCCTTAACTTTATGCTATTGCTATTATTTTCTGGACTATAATAATTGTATATATTTGGTAATAATTTGTAAAAGAAATATGATTGACTACTGTTGCTTTCAATACTGAAAAAGAAAACTAACAAAATTTCCTAAAAGACCTAAAAAGTCCAATCTAGAGAAATTTTGTTACAGGGATTTGAAAAATCCATCGTGTACTAATTACATGTATCTTCAATGTGCTCCACTAGGAAATGCATGTTAGGCAATAATTTTATTCTATAATTCAAGCTTTCACAACTATGCTAGTATATCTAATGGTGCTGATTGAATTACATTTGATAAAAGTAAGCAAAATTTAGGTCAGCCAGTTGGGAAAGTTTTTTAATGCTAGTACTACTTTATACTGTCCTCACATCATTCTTCAAGGCACTTGTACTGACAGTATGAACAGTTCCTAACCTTGATTTAATATTAACAGGATATTCATAATGGCGCTTTTGAATTTCCTACATTACAAGCAGGCCTACTTTGCAGGTTACTGCTAAGTTACCAACAAACTATTCAGTCTTCTTCAAATCTGAAGAAATACTTCCTCTACCAAAAGACTTTTAGCCCTCACTTTCACCTTTCAAAAGCTTGATGAATAAGGAACTGTATTTTGCGGCAGGTTGAGAAAACTAGTTAAAAGCAACATCAACAATGTTTTCATTGACTTTGGTACATACAGGCAAGCTAAACCAAACCGAATAATATTGAGACTCTGTAATATGTAGTAGAAAAAAAAGAATTTTCACTGACTTTGAAAAAACAAAACAAATTGGAATACCTCTTTAATCTGGTTAATACTGTACCAATGAAACCAGTCATTAGCCAGCAATGTAATATAGTGTGTATATGTATAAGGATGATAACTTATATAAATTGAGTTTAAAAATAAACATACAGCAGCCAATGCATTGGTCATTTTTCTTCTTTCTCATAAGTCGCTGTTGTAAACTATCGATAATCATTACATTCAACCTTTGGCTTTTCTATTGGTCTCAAATAAAGATGGGGAGGGATGGAGTGATGCCTCAACCCCATCCTCCCTCCCCCCACATTCTAACCGAAGCCAGTGGCAGTTCCTGACATGTTCAATCGTCTTGTTATGGAAGTTGATTTCATAAATATTGGTACAGGTTTATCTGAAGAGAAATAAGTTTTCTTCCATCTTATGCCATTGCATTGAGACATCCTGCAGTCTTTGCTAGGGATAGCTGTCTTCATTCCATTGATAAATGATATATCCAAATCTACCTCCCCTCCATCCCCCCCCCCTGCCATCTCCCTTAGACTAGTAGTACAACCAGACTGTAATGAAAGATTTGTACCTGTACATGGTTGTGTAGAGACCAGCAAGTACAGGGTATTAGTGCTAAAGTTTCTTTAAAGCTGGTATTGCAGAGTGTTACACTTCCTATTCATGAATTTGCTTTTTGCCATTTCTTTTGCTGGATTTTTCCAGTTTTGTGTTTCATATCTCCCACTATTCCTTCTCTCTTCTCCAGGGTGGGGAGGGGGGTGGGGAACAGCAGAGGTCTGACTATCTTCTGGCATGGACACAGGGGTTTGACTGCAAAAATCTTCTAGGATGAGAAAAGACTGTAAAACACATAACAACACTAACAAAAAATCTGTTATATATTTTTGTTTATTACATCTTAGAAATCGACCCATTGTTCAATAACATAATAATACATCACAGTATCAATAGCAACAAAGGAAAGAGATTACACCATATTATCGACAGGAGCCTACAAAATTCTGTTTAAAGCGAATAGGAGCCATTCATTTGCAGAAACTTAATAATTAAAACAACTTTAGGAGACATTCATCAGACAGATTTACCTCACTTTTAAGATACTTGGTAAATGTAGATAGATTTTTTGATCTAATCATGAGAGGAATTGCTTCTTTCTTCATATAAGAGCTACTGACAGAGATCAAATTGTGGTTGAATGAAATCGACCTGAAGCAGTGTCAAATTTACCACAGAGTTAATAAATGATGATAGAGGTCAACCCAGGACCATAGCCACCCGCTGGGGACAAGAGGGAGGTGGGAAGGGGACAACACCATCTTGTGTACAAAACTTAACAAGTTACAGGACACATGTATTATTTCAAACTTCCCTTCCTTTAAATTGTTGGTGCCCCTGCAAACTTAGAATTCCCGGCTATGGGCTTGGGTCAACCTTTGAGAGTACTTTCCACACGACAACCCACCACGATGACACCATGAGATCTTTCTCACTCTTGTTATGATACATCTGAGAGAGAGAATGCCAAAAATGTTACCGAATCAAATTTGTACATAGACTTAATTCTCCATACTAAAGGTGGTAGGAGTAAATTGTTTTGTGATCTCACATTACAGGCTAATGTTATACCTTACACATGATCAATCTATTGATATCATCACCTAAAGCATGCTGCTTTTTCTTCTACTATAAGTACTCTCAATATTGATCAAGAGAAGTTGTTGGTTTCTTTTGATTGAGTGTTATACAACAGCTACTGCCCTCCCCACCCCCCCCACCACCCAAGGTATTGCCACAAATGTATCATGCTGCATTTATCACATCCCTCTGCTTCCCTATGGCATCTCCACGTAAGAGTTTCAACAGGGAATTGCGATATCAGGTGACCGTGGAGAAATTTAAAATGACATATATACATTTTCCATTCTAAGAATCCAAATGAATTTCTAACCATCGCATATCTGTCCAACGCATTCTGATATTCCTGTATTGCACAAAGCAGTAGCACTGAATTTTTTTTTTTACAAAATGTCACATTTCATTACCACATTTTGTTGGTACATTCCCAACAAAAAACATTTGTTCCCAACAAAAATTCTTGCAGAATGTCACAAAGCTTACAATCACTTGATTCCCAATTATTTTTTTTATTTTTAATTAATTTCTAATTAAGTAAATTAGAACAGGAACCTCCCAATGACTTTCAATCTAAAACACATTTATACCACAAATACATTCATCATATATTGATTGCATTTTTGCCAAAACAAAACCCAGTGACATTACCGACAACACCGATTGGTTGTTTACCAAAATAATTTATATTAAATCTTCAAAATGTTAGTTATTTAGTTTCTGCAAAATTTGAGGTTTATAGCAATTATATCACTACATGAAATAAAAATTGAAATAGAGATTGACAGGTTTTACACTGAAAGAAGCATATTGAGCTTACAAGTGAGACATCTAGAGAGAGAAGAAAAGAGCTGTGACACCATTCATTCAATCGGTTTGAATGGAACCGAACCACTACATTAGCACTAGTTCAGTAAGATACAATCACCACAGGCTTCGCTTAACTTGCTACACTTTCATTGAAAAAAAAAGGATTCCAATGTCCAGGATTCGACAATTTTTTGTCCCGAAAAAATCAGAGCAATCTCTCTTGCTAACTTTCAATATACCCCCATAAACTCTGCCTTGATACTCTTGGACTAACATTCCACTTAATAATTTGGTAGTTTTAGCTAATGAATGATAATGACATGTTAACAACACCGTGTCAAAGGTCAATTGAAAGAAATATACTCACATAGTTAACACTAAACACTGTACAGATTTTTGCAAAACTTAAAAAAAAAAATGAAAAAATAAGAGCCATAAGGAAAGTAATCATCCACCCACCCTGATCTTACTAATGTATACAAATTATTTAAGCCATCATATAAAAGATGGCTTCTCACTTTTGTTATTGTTTGCCTCACTTTTGTGTGATTTTTGGAAGCAGTTAATAGCAAACAGACAAAGTTACGGCAAATAGAGACAGTTTCGTCTCGAGTCAAATCTCGATGCTAATAAATGACGTTTTTCCTCGCTAAGTTAATAGTTACAATACATAATGATGGAATTTTATTTACAACAGTATTATATCTTGGACCACAGTTAAACATGTACATGACTTTCTCATTCATATCCATTTCCTTCCATGTTTACATTAAAAACTATAACAACCTTCACACAACCATTTAATTAAAAAGGAGGGCGGATTGGTGATTGGGTGGTGGGGGAGGGGTGGGGGAATGAGGGTGAAGGTGGATGTAGATGCATCCAGAGTGCAATGGGGGGGGGTGGGAGAACAAGGGTGGAGGTGGATGGAGAAGGGGATGCATACAGGCGGTGCTACTTAGAAAGAGAGAAATGAGTTTCCAGAAGCTACGACAGATTCTGTACTTCAGAGACTACTGTAGTAACACACAGCAAATTAAGCACCTTGAAACTAGAGTCAATTGTGCATCTCTGCTTTTGTCTTTACAGGTAGAGAGTACAATGGATACTGCAAATTTGTTTCCTAATTGAGAAATTCTTCTGATTTGCTACTGGCATCATTCTTTGGGCTTCATGATTCTAGCAGAGAACATCATGTTCCTATGCAAAACCATTATTGTAAGTCTGGAGTGTTTAGACACAATTTTTGGGTGGAAAATATGACAGAAGGGTGACTCCAAAGAGGTGCAAGTTCCTGACATTGAAGGCAACACCAAGCAATATCATTGTTTGGTATAAACTTGACATAGTCATTGTTCTGTGTATGTGCGTTTGTGTGTGTGTTTTTGTGTTTATTGCGTGTGAACCAATTTCTCATCCAATGGCAGTGAATTATTATACTGATTGATGAATAAGGATGGGATCTTAAAGAAATATCAGAGAAGACCTAAAACCAGGGTTTATGAGGGTGTAACGACCGAAATAGACCAGTTCTACTTACAAAGTCTATCCAGTCATATCTGCCAGACTGCCACTATACAATGGTTATGACTAAAAACCAACTTTAGCATCGCTACAACCCTTCAAAGGAAAACTGTTAGTTGTCTGAGGGGACTCACTCGAATTAAAAAAAATTGTCAGAAATCATTCGCAATCTAAAAGGTAAGATACATTCACGGCACAGCTTGTCTGCTCATGTTTTGGGAAACTTTCCAAACCGAGTTTGTGTGACGACGACTGTTTTACAACCGCCACGATCGATGTAAACCATTGTTTGTGGAACACATAACCAGTCTTGTGCATTTTATGCAGGTAAACAAACTGCTTAACATTAAAAAACCTTAAAATGTGCTTCTTTGTTTTATTCTTTGAGATATAAGTTGCACTGGAATCTACACTATGAAAAAGAATGCATAAAGCAAAAAATAAAAATGGGGAAATTGGGGAAATTGGGGGGGGGGAAGGGGTAGGGGAGAATCAAATTCGTTTGTAACCTAAATGAAATTAACTTTGCAATGTTGATACAAACAGCTGATATACATTACAATGAAAAATATCTTCAACAGAAAAAAAAAAATGATAATCTTGACTTACATTTTCCTGTAACAAATTAAATCCACTGGGCTTTACCACATAGCTGTTAAATAAAGGATTACGCTATGAAAATGGGGTAGGAAATGTTTTTATATCGTCAATGGTAAGCTTAATCTTCCTCCAATCCTAAAAGTACAAGAAGGAAGCCTGTAGTTTAGCTTTCACCTATTGTAATCCATCTGCAATAACCCTCTGATAAGACTTTCCATGACATTATGTCATTTTCTCACACTTTGAATTTACATATATAATACATGCTCCCATCAATGATGTCAGTACCAGCACAGTTATTACTATTCCCTCAAGACTGTTTTCATCAGGTAACTTAGTCAACATTTAATTGAAGAGACTAAACACCGTAGCTTGTAGCTAGGCACAGGTGTTATGTTTAGAGTACGCTGAGTAAAGGGATAGGTTTTTAACATTATAGTGTACATGAAAAGGAACAACTACTGAGCATCAATGTTGTTATTGATCAATGAAAAGACACATTAGCAGGCAACCACAGAGAGAAACAGAAGTTAAAGAAAGATTAATCAATTCTTGTCACTGACAAAAGTTGAGGAGGTATTTTAGGAAAAGTACCCTTTTAACTTTGGTTTAGTTTCATTTAATAATTTATTCCCAACTACTTTTCTTTGCGCATGTCATTAGAATGAAATGGCTGATTCTTCCCATGGTAACAGAGAAGCAGAATGACCAATTAATTTGCTCCAAACTTTTGACTGCTTCAACTCATCAAGAAAATATACAGCTAAATTACAGCTTAATATATGAATACAACTCGAGTATTATTCTTCCATGATGATCACTGTAGTCAACAGAAAATGCTAAGAATAAGATTAGAGTAAGGAAAGAATATTTGACAATATAAACTAAGAAGTCTGCGACACGTGGATGAAGTAATCGGGTCAAAGGTCGTATCAGAAGCTACAATTGCTTAGATTCAAAGGAACACAAACGAATTTTGACGTCTTGTTAATTAAGGTCCATGTATATTGGGAATGATTGATAAGAAGAGACAC
Organism: Apostichopus parvimensis; assembly: GCA_000934455.1. Lineage (NCBI taxonomy): Eukaryota > Metazoa > Echinodermata > Holothuroidea > Aspidochirotida > Stichopodidae > Apostichopus > Apostichopus parvimensis. The sequence goes on along the minus strand of KN897998.1, from coordinate 12,170 downwards.
TCTTTCGCCAACAGTTTGCCCTCTTTGACTACCCTCCCATCCCACCCTCTCTCCTTCCCCCTACGAATGGGCAACATTTGACAATTAAACCATGTTAAGACTGGGTCGATAAAAGTGGTTTCACTGGTCAAATTGACATAAATCTTTACATTATTCACTATTTGAAAGTGACTTTAAACTGGTACAGCAGTGATACCCTGCCGTTCAGAGAAATGTGCCCGCCAAAACCGACCAGGACTAGAAATTGCGGTCGGAGAGAGAATCTTTAAGTTGATAATTTCACACTTTTTTTAATATAACTAAGGTTTAATTACCTGGAATATTTTCCTCAAATTGTCTGTCCACAGTAATATGGAAGGTCATCAGTGTCCGAGTGCACTCCTTTCTCAACTTCATCTAGGAACCTTCTATGAATTGCAATATCTCATTATTTGCTGACTAAATTCATGCATGCATCAAGCCGTTTCCCTCTGCCATCCCTGAATTTTCAGAAACACTCTTTACTAATTACAGTTCACCCTGAGGCTTGATGACCCAGCAGATAAACTGAAAGCCAGGGAATGTACCTTGTTAAAAACTCAAATAAGTTCATAATTATACATCAAACCAAGACTTTACACCCATAATTAGATTTGCATCCACTTTTGGAAGATTACACGTTTATCCGAGACAAAATGGGAAAAAATGGAGAGCATAAATAGACCGTAATTGTGGTTTGGGGGGGGGGATGAGAGAGGAATAGGGAGAGGGAGAGGGGGTGAATGTTATGATACAGGTTACCCATGGGTATGCATTAGGCAAGACCAGGATGGTGGATGCTATTTGGATGGATACAGCAAGGGTTAACACGAACAGGGTTCCTTTCCACCGCCTGCTTGATCCGCATTCTGTTGTGTGTTAAGAGGAGCTGGCGGCTTGTGCTGGACTCCTGTCTCCGCAGCGTTGAGATCCAAGCTACGAGGTAAAAAAAAGGACAATATCTCGATTAAGAACAATGAAAGACACCGGAGGGAGCTCGAGGCATTAGGAAGCTTTCGCATCCAAAAATATGAAACTTCTACAACATCAAGATTGAGAAGGGGAAGAAGTTGAAGATGTTGAATTATTGTCGATATAAATATCCCTCCGTTACCATGACAAGAGAAAAAATGACAGTATGTCTGAGAAATTATGATGACCAATACTGTAAACAAGCTTTACATTCCTTTCTCAATTTTCTTCCTTTTTTCCCCCATTTTTCTTGTCCTTCAAACTGCAGTAAATTTGTCGTGTTTTCTTAGCTACCAATGGTATGTGAATACATACATATGTCTCTTGAGGATTCTGGTATTATATTCTCAACAATTGCTCTCTTCCAGCTAATGCTGCTGTGACTATTTCACTACATTGACTACGTTGCTCACATCCAAAAGAGGAAGGTTTTACGCAGTGTGATAAGACTTTTGAACCTTACCTGCCATCAAGAATATTTTGATAGATTTTTCTGGCTGTGTCTAGGAATGCTTCTTCTACGTGTTCACCACTGTGAAATGCAAAAAACGGTAAAAATTTGAATATATTTACTGAGAATATTTTACTGAGAAAGAGGATCAGAGTCATTTCTTTGGCATTAAAACTCAGAATGAAATCACCAGGAGGAGATCATCCATTCTTCGAGGTCACAACATTCTACCTGCGACACGTTCACGACGACACCTCTGCGATTACTTCGATTCACGTTATTATAAGTACACAGGGAGGGGAGACGATGATTATATATATATAAGTCTGTGAATAAATGTATCCGGTATCGTAGTGTAAAATGCTATGCAAAATGTGGTAAATTGCTATACGAGTGCAAAGATGTATACCAGTGTTTTGTACACAGTAACGCTCATTAGGCTTCAAAAGTGCTATGCAAACTTTTTACACTAAATTATTCCACTACACAGCCCTATAGATGAGGATTTCCACTCCATCTGTGAACGAACTTCAAAAAGGGTTATAAATAACCATTTAAACTATATAAGTTGAGGATTGTTTCTTCTGTTATGTCATAATCAGACCATATTTGCTTTATATCAGATCTTTCTGAAGCACTGAAAATAGACTTTTATTTATGAAGCACTGAAAAAAGACTTTTATTTCTGAAGCACTGAAAATTGACTTTTATTTCTGAAGCACTGAAAATATACTTATATTTCTGAAGCACTGAAAATAGACTTTTAAGTAATCAAACAGGCCAACAGCAGGACAGAGTGTTAGCAACAAACAGACAAAGAAACAAAAAAGATGTTTTACAGCCTTCCCTGTGTAAGGCAGTAAGACTTGTCCCACATATTTACCCCATAAAGATGTCTGCCTCAACTTCTTGAAACTACACATACCGGAAAACAACATTTTTGGAAGTTTCATGCTGTTTTTATCAATAATCGTGGACATGACTGTATATACCACTTTGCTTTGTTTCTACATCATAAGGGATAGCCTTACATTGAAAAATTATAGGGCCATTGTTCTTACACAATACTTGAGTAAGAACACAAACTACACCAGCATTGTTTTACAGATATAATACAATTAATGTGTAGCTATGACAATATCTTTTAACATACAGTATGCATAATCATAGATACTTTTCAAATGAGCAGGGTTGCATTTTCCATATTAATGACCAAAACTGAGGTTTTGAGTAAATTTTTGCTGGTAGCCTCTCAAACAATCTAGACTATTTCCAAATTTCTAATAATGTTGCATTTAGGACTTGTTATTCATTCTCTCCTAATGCATTTCAGATAATCGAACAATCATCAAATCCCGACCTAGCTTGCAAGTGAATCTGTCTCAGCTTGAAAATGTTAAATTCTTAGCCTACATTTTCTTGGAGCCCTTGTCAATCTTTGAAAGTTATTATGATTCAACCAACAATGGATCAAATTATCAACTAAAAATGAAGCATTCCAGAAATGTTTGCATGTTTTACAGGTAAAAAAAAAAGGAAGACATTCAAAGAAATAATGAACTCAAAAATTTCTTTTTTTCCCAAAATCACCAATTAAAATCAAGCAAACTGGAAACCTCCACCGATCAACGTTCACTTGTGTTGATCAAGCTAGCTTAGTTAACTTACGTTTTCGCACTGGCTTCTAAAAAGAGGAGGCCATTCTCTTCGGCGAACTGCTTGGCCTCTTCGTATGTCACGTCCCTTTGGGCCTCCAAATCGCTTTTGTTACCGATTAGAAATATGACCTGCAACGAAATGGTTACATGCTGAACATTCAAGCCAATCAGGATAGTTGTAACCTTTCAAATATATAATGCGATTAAAACAAAAAGGCAAAATGGCTCTTTAAATAATGATACAACTTTTTCTACCTGACAAGCTGAACCATGAATAATAAGTGTTACAGATAATATGACAATTCTCTGTAGCAGCAATATTACACACAACAGATCAATCTTGTAACAACTTCATAAACAGAAGTACTTCAATAAAATTAAAACAACTTTCAGTAATACTATATTTTCATCCAAGAAAAGGAGGGTCAAGGGACTCCGTTATTGATGGATTGAGGATCAAAACATTTCATAATATTTTTTCATATTTTTCATTAATTTAAGCAGTCCATGAGCTTATGAACCTTAAAACATGATTGATGAAGCTAATTGCTATATAAGAGGGTCTTTTAGCCAAATCAGTTATTCAACATGAATTTAGTACCTTATTTATTGAATATATATGGTGAAATGATGTACTCTCCTGTTATATAATACAATAAAGTAGGATGAAACCGTTTTCACAAATTTTCTACTCTAAAGTTTGTCCATTTACAAACTAGAGAAAATAACAAATACACCACAGAAACACACCATGCACCATGCACCATGCAAGGAAGTAATTGTGCAACCATTCTACAGCAAGCCCCATTTATGAAATGAGCACTCAATATTCTATCACCAACTGTAGCATTCAAAACTTAACTTAACTATTATAAAATAATATTATGATAACTAATCATTCTCCTGAGTCAGGAAAACTAACTGCCTGCAAAATTTTCAACATCGATTTTGTCATTTGATCGGATTCGTTAAAGGGCAGAGCTGTTGCATTGATCAGTGATATGACCTACTGTCTGTACCTTATATATGAAAAAGTTCAGACAAAGAGTGAGAGAAAAAATTAATTTGCATTTGACATTAAAAAAATATATAAAAGATTTAACATTACAAATATTGAGTTTCTGTTTGACAAGAATTATACTCACTGTATTTGGATTTGTAAGGTTCCTAGCATCTGTAAGCCAGCTACTGAGATGGTTGTATGTACTTCTCCTTGTGATATCATAGACCATTAATGCCCCAGCAGCACCTCTGTAGTAACTCCTGGTAACAGCCCTGAAAACAAGATAACACCAAGATGTAAATCTCAGCAGCCCTTAAGAAGCCATCTGTAGTTTATCTTTAAAGCAGCAAACTTACAACAAACAACCCCACAAATGCCTCTTTAACCTTGACCTTGCCTTGGCAAACACTGTGTGACTTTAAGGAAGTGTGGGTGGGTGAGGGTAGTCTTCAACAGTTTTCAGTCAATATGTTTAACAGACATTAATCAAAACAAAGAAATCTACCCTTGAGAATCTGAACGGAGAAGATAAACTGAAATGTTCAACAAAAAGATGCTTGGATGGTGAAAGAGGGTGAAATAAACAATTGATGGTCTAAAAATATGGAGGATTGAAAGTGATTTAAGGCATTTAAGAAAATCCTGGGTTTAAACAGGTTGACGAATGGGTTGGGGAGCACTATGCTAAACTTTGACCTGTTCTAGGACAAAATCAAAAATGACATGGTGGCAAAAAATTGAATGTTCATTTTATAATAGCCCAAGCCATCAGCTATCATATGGTAGGTACAGAAAGAATATATGTCAGTTAAAAACTTCTATCTATGCTCTGGCAGCCATTGAAAGTGACATAGTGTGTCAGTTAATGGAGGACTTAATGGTAGTATAACACCAATAGCAAACGCATATAACAGCCCCCTTTTACTAAAGACATGTGTATGGTATTCACATATCTGTGTGTAGTTCACTTGACTGTGGCTGGAAGTAGTGAGAGTTTCTTGAACCAGAAATGATCATAGATTTGCATTGTATAATCAAAGCTATTAAATTACCCAAGATATCTACCTATGTGCTGTGTGGACTGCAATAATAAATTTATGACACATGAGTCTGTACGTACGACATACAAAACAGGGCTCTCTTTTATATATATACAGGGTATGTAGAGAGTGTAGTTGTTTAACAAGTGATTTATATCGTGCAAGCAGATTTTATACTTTTGAAAATTTTAACAAACCAATTTGTGAAGGAAACGGAATCCATTCTCAACCTCCCAGACATTTTTTCATGTTTGTATTAAACACATTTGAAAAGAAGTGGGAAATTTCAACAAAAGAGATAAAAAAAATTGACTTTTCATTATACGAAATGAAATTTGACTTTATCAAGCTAATAAACTACATCCTGTAGTTATGCTACATTAAGTTACACATATCTAAATGTATCCAAAACAGTGTATTAAACTGCAGCATTTTTTATTCTCACTGCAGCAGTTCAAGAGGGTATCAACCAACAACACAAACTTGTGTAAACTTGTAGAGTGCTTGAAATTTAGGTTTCTCTTTCACCAAGATATCCCAAGGTTCTTATTCTCACTGCAGCAGTTCAAGAGGGTATCAACCAACAACACAAACTTGTGTAAACTTGTACAGTGATTGCAATTTAGGTTTCTCTTTCACCAAGATATCCAAAGTATTCCTACATACTGATTTTCTATTGAGATACAGTAATCACCTTTCCCACACAAATATATGTTTGTGTTATATGGTAGGGTCACTTTTCAAGTTTAAACTCTGTGAGATAATGAATTAACATTATTTTGGGATAACACAGTGAAATCAAGAAGGTGCTCATTTGTTGAAGAATCTGTCCACACTCTATTAACAGCCTAAAGTTGCTTTAAGAGATTGTTACCTAAATCTTTCTTGTCCAGCTGTGTCCCAGATCTGAAGTTTAATCTTCTGCCCTGATACTTCAATTATCCTGGTTCCAAACTCAACACCAATCGTGTGTGGGCAGTCTGCCATAACTAGCAAAGAGAAACGGACGAACAGGTCAGTTCAATGAAACGCTAATCATAAGAAAAGATCTATTAACAGGTGAAAGCATTAACCCTCTTTTCTTTTCTGTTTGTTGGAAAAATATGTGTAACTACCGAACTATGTGTGATGACTTCAAAAGATGACTGTGCGATGAGTGAAGGAAACCAAATATTTTTAATCTGTGAAAATTTCCACTGTAGCCCAGATTTATTTGCATTTAAGCTTATTTTCCTAAGCAATGCAAAGGCTTCATAACTATTTATGAACTGCCAGCCTCTTCAAGTTTAAAGACATTATACTGTCCATAATTCTTCCAAATAACTGAAACCTAGGCTATTGATGTGCAGTAAATAGTTTCTGATTATCTTTCCTCTCATTGTTGTTCCAATATCTGCTTAAAATCATGGCTTATAAAATACATTTAATTTGACCAATAAATGCCATGCAAACACCTTGGGTACAGTACTATTTCAACCAATACATTTTGCTGTCAGGTTTTTTTAATTTATGTTTTTAAATTAAACAGCTTACTATATACACTTAAAAGGTAACTGACTGCTTCTTGCATATGAATACAAAGGAGTACTTTGTGCTGAGTGGAATCCACAAATAACTCAATTTTACATTCCACATATCAACTATGGGCCTTATGGAGTTAGTTTACCATAGTGAATATATGCAGATGTGTTAGTGAACTAACTCTACTGGCTGAATCATTGGAGGGTACATCTGGTGTCTGCAGGCAGTCACCTGGGGGGGGGGGGGCGGCAGGAAGGAGGGGAAAAAGACCTGCAAGCTGCAGCATCTTATAGATATCTCCCAGATTTACGTAGCTATTTTCAAGGACAAAAGTACATGTAAGAACAGTAAGATAAAGGAATTATGTATGCAATTTCCATCAGAATGCCTCTCCTTATTCTTATCAAATTTTTGGGAGGTAAATATCCTCAAAAAAAATTTATGATGGTAACACCAATGCTGAAAATACTTACATTTCTTTTCTGTAAACTGATGCAGTAGACATGACTTTCCTACACCCATATCACCTATAATAATGTACTTAAAAATGTATGAATAGTTGTATGGTCCTGACGTCATCTTGACTCCTTCTTACTTCTGAAATGAGAAGAAAAAAAATAGACATTCTTCACTTCAACAGTCACTCCTTTCTCCTTAGATCTTGCTACATGGAAAAAAATATCTTTGAGCACAGGTACTGTAAGCAGAGTGCAGCTTATGAGCAAATTTTCTAAAGACTGCAAAGTGATCAAAACCCTATAAATGTTGCCTGTAAGATAAGATAAGATCAACTTTATGAAACCCCACAATGGAGAGAGAGAGAATGAGAGAGAGAGGTACATAGGCCCACATAATAGTTTGTCAAATAGTGTAATGCTGCTGATGTTTTTGATCTTATTCTTGGAAACAAAAATTCATCCACAGGCACAATAACAATAAATATTTGTAGCTTACAGTATCTTGCACAGCCTAGGCCCAATGTTAATCATATAGGCTATTAGTGATAGGCCTAAGCCTAGCAATGTAAGTTTGAATATGTAGCTATGCGGCTCCTGTTACATAAGCACTTGGATGGAGTATGGCCCTGAGGTCTTTGAAGCAGATCCCAGTGTAGGGAGATATGTATAAGTGGGTTAGGGGGATGAAAGGAGGAAGGGTCTGTATAACATAAACCCTGGAACCCAGTCTGATACCTTTTCAGCTGCCTAACATCAGGCATATTTAACCTAGGATCGGGTAAATAAGCACTCTTTATTTTACCAACGATCGGGTAAATAAGCACCAGTGCATATCACAAATGTAATCAATGATCTGGTACATAAGCAGTGGCACCAATTATTAAACCATGATCAGGTAAATAGGCACTAGTGCATCACTTATGTCACAAACAATCATGTATATAAGCACCAATGCATTGTCCATTGAACCGAAAAAATCAGGTCAATAAGCACCAGTGCATCACACATTGAACGGACGAGGTTGTAGATATACACCACTTATTGAATGATTGGGTTCATAAGCACCAATGAATCACTTGCTCAATTTCCTTCAAATATTTTTTACAACTGTCTATGGTGTGATGCCCTCCTACCCTTCCCTCCACACACACAAATCCGGATAGGGTGTATCTGAGTAGAAAGTATACTGAAACAAAAGTACACGTTTCCCTATTTTAATGTTTGACCAACCAGCCGACAGTGCCAAGCTGACAGTACAACTATAGAATACCTCGCCAACAAGTCCACAGTGTGGCTGGCTACATCGTCACACATGAAGATTAACAGATCTCATTCAAAACATACATCTCGTTCTTGTAATAGACGATGGCTATGGCTTATGATGAGGCAACAAATGGTCCTGGCTTCATAAACAGATTATTTAATGTATCACATCGACATGAAAGTATTCCATCAATGTTTGCTTTTCACAGGATTCACGGAGCAAGTATAGAATACCCCTTTGAAGAGTTCCTTCTCATTATAATACTGCAAGGGTATTTGATGAATTGACAAAGTATACAACGCAGCCAGTGTAGCCACTTCCCGACCTACTCTTGGACTAAAATTTTTTTCCAACTTTCTTGATATTACACTCGCATAATATAAGACTTCACGATGTAACCAAAGAAGTGGGTGTAGCCACTCCTGGGGAAAATTTGGGCATAGTCATTCTTTCAAAACTTTCTTAACATTAAACTGGCTAAAGAAACGATTGGGTTCAATGATGGGTCGTTCTCATTATAACACTGAATGGTATTTGACATTTTGTTCGCGTGGAGGGTTTTCTATAATTGCTCCCATGTTGATTGACAATGAATCACCCTGAAAACTTGGTACAACTATAGAATACCCTGCAAACACGTACATCCATGGTGTAGTTGGCTACATTGTCACACGTACACACAATGCCCACACAGCACATGCGCAATAAAAGACTTTTTCTGATGGAGCAGACAGAGCCGGTGGAGCCACTCCAGAGAAAAAATTTTTGGACTTAACATGAATCTCGCGTAGGAAACAATTGGGGTCAATGATTGGTGGCTCTCATGATAGGGTATTTGACAAAGTATCCAACAGAGCTGGAATAGCCACTCCTGAGGAAACCTTTGGACTACATTTTCCAACTTTCTCAACATTAAACTCGCATATTAAAAGCCTTCTTCTCCATGGAGCAGACGTAACCACTCCTACCTTTAGAAATCTCAATGTAGCCACTCAATTTTTGGGGGTTTTCATGTGGCGACTATTCTATAATTGCTCTGAAAAGTTCAAGATGATTTAGGCTACAGATAGGAGTTACTTTTGCAGAAAGTAGGCCTAGGTCAATACAAAGTTTGCAAGAAAGCTAAACTACGATTTGTGGGAATGTAACTTTCCATCATAAAAATGGTAGAAAATTATGGTGGAAACCAATGTCTCCAATTCGGCCTAACCTAGCTGTAGGCTACCACTACCAGCAAAGCAGCCTGTAGGCCTAGGGTGTGTGCATCAACTTTTGCTGTTTGCTTTCTCCTTATGCCGATGGATTCATTCGTAATGAAGAAAATGATAGCCTAACTTATAGTGATAGTCGTTACTTACGGTAGGTTACAATACATACAATGTGCAAACAAATGCAAACCGAAAGGACTTTATCGTCAGAATTTAACGTTAGGCTACAGCTTACTCACACTTACAGTTACGACAGTATAATACGACCTAGATTGATCGATAACATTAGGCCACACATAAAAACGTACATGATTTAGCAACAACAATGTCACATATCGTTATAAATTGAGCTAGTAACAGATTTTGTCGAAATGCGCCGTTTAGTAAGGCATTTATTTGAACAGATACAAACGAAAGAAAATTTTAACCAACGGATGTACGTAGAACTTACATTCTCCGACCAGGAGAAGTCTATTTACGGCAAAAAATATAGCAAAATTTCCTCCTCATCGGTCATACAAGAGATTCTGTCGATTAAAGTTGTGAATGATAAAGAATGCATTTACATACTAAAATACAAAAAATACAAAAAACGTTCAAATATAAACTGAATCACCATTATTTTATAAATAATATACATTATATCTAATTTTAATTACTATAATATATTTTAAAGCGTATGTTAGCAATATTTGTAAATATATGATTAATATTTTCAGCGATTTTATTTCGATTGGCAATAGGAACGCCTTCACACGAGTGACGTATTCAGTCAGTCAATCTGACTCAGGTGACCTAATATTTTAGAATATCATCATGGTGGTGGTTGGTCGTACAAATACGACTTTTTTTGGACGGTATACTTTGACTTGGTTCAAGGGGGCTCCCCATTTCTTTTACCCGTGAACATTCCGCGTGGAGTTATTAATTTCATACTATTCACAGCGCAAACCGGAAACATACAAAAATTGTTTCCGTCTACTCTAACGTAATACGTAAACATACGTACATACTAATATTTGTCAAAGTACCCCACAGGACCCTTGGTCTTACTCATGGGCGAAGATAGCTTTTCTAGGGTACGGGGTGGGGGGGGGGGGGACGAAACTAGTCGGATCAATCGAAGATGACGTCACATGGGAATCAGAATGACGTCATACTACAACACATTCGGAACAGTTACCAATACCCGGATATTGTTACTGTCATCAAGAGCCTCCGTCTGTCACATCAACAGTACTCTTGAGACATTGGACGATATATTGCCAGTACTGAATATTCCGACTAACCTTTTCCGTCTTACACGTGGAGTGATTTTAATGATGGTTATTGTTTTCATTAGAGGCCTGAAAGGTGTGTGTGGGGGGAGGGGGGAGGTATTTTGTGTTACGTCCACACAGCTCAAAAAGTGGGGGACATATCCCGTCCCCACGGTGTTCAACGCCCATGTTTTTATTTGTCCCACGGTCTCTTTAATATTGTTTTTAGCGTTCATGTTATGTTTATTTTATAGGGATAGCGAAGTCTGCGTTAATAGATATGATGAAGATGCATTTTTAATGATAAAAACATGGTACTTAATTGTATTACGGGATTTAATTAATAAGTAAGTGTACTTTAATCAATGCTAAGTAGTATTATGGCAACAGCGGAAAATAGCGCGGAAAAAATGAACTTTCAAAGACAGCTGAAGTACACGTTGATGATAAACACGACACATTTTCAGCATTCCAATAAAGGCTGTACCATAGTCTGCCAACTATACATTGGCAAAGATCAGCTAATAAATGGCCCATCTAAACAAGCTATACGTGGTTCTATACCCAGTTGTTAAAATGACGAAGCCTGCCAAATGAACTTGTGTTTTTGTTGAATCAGTGCCATATGACTGCATTGACTTTCAACTGATATTCATATTGATTCCGAAAATCATAAACAGGCCCAATACTGATCCATGATCTGTCATCGCCGGTGTTACGCCAATTGTATATACAAGAGTGACTTAGACATGCATGCTACTCCCATGCAGTCCATGGTGGGGTGGGGGATGAGTACATTGGGCTAGGGGGTCATGGCTGTCCGCAAGGGGGGGGGGGTTCACACCACCATAGAAAATCCAAATGAGTAAATATAAGAAATATATCGATATGTCACAGCTTCCGGGGGTTCCCCCAGCTAGTGGACCCCAGACTGGGGCTTTCAAATACGTACATTCCATAGAAATTGAACTCCTCTTTGGAATGTAATTTTTTGTCATTAAAATCACTATCATAGAACATTAATTATCTGACAAGTGAAAAAGTTTAAGCCGAAGTTCCAGGGACTCCCATCAGGGCTTAGAATACATTCCGTATAAATTTGATTCCTCTCTCTGACAACTTGACGTCTTAGAAACGACCCAACTTCAACGGGCTTTGCCACATGGACACCGCTATAGGGCTTGGCGATATATTCCACAGACTAAAATAAGAGTCATTATTTATCTTTCTGACATATATCGATGTGCTCCGTATTAGTATATATTCGCAGACACAAAGGACTATGTGAAAATGCTGCAGTCAATTGGGGGCTTCGCCT
>JXUT01145831.1:0-17765 GCA_000934455.1 Apostichopus parvimensis | reverse complement strand
CTGCAGTATTTTCATGTATTTCTTGGACCCATTTAACAACGCTGGAAAGATAGTTTATTTGGAAGTTATTGGAGTCTTACATGGGCATGAAGGTCCTAGAGGAAAAGTGTCCCGGAACTATGGTAATTTTCAGATATTGCATGTTCTCTTATAGCGATTTTTAAGCATATAAATTCCATTAAGAGAGAGGGATAAAGATGTTAGTCTAATATATCGTTGACTTGTATAGAGCCTGGTGGGTTTTGATGACAAGCTATACCAGTTTTAGAAAAATCGCGATTCTCTCGTAGACATATTGAAGAAAATGACGATTACATTTTGAATTTTGATCACATTAATTTATAAGATAATTTGCATGGAGGACAAAAATAAACGAAAATTATGATACAGTGTCACAATAGTTTATTGGCTCCAAATGTAACTTTCTTTGCGTGACATGTACCGTGTATCTTTATTCAGCAAAAAGGCAATGTTTGTTTTGCATACTATTTACGGTCATAACCCTACGACGTCAAACATGATGATTAATGTAAGAGAATACCACCGCCATGTATTATGAAAAAGATAATACGGAGACGTTAAGGTTCCATCACTATGTTAAGATCTTTTCGTAAATATAGTGGCATCTTTCAACAACATGATTTATTGTTTCAGTAAATACATGAAAAACTTGCTACAAAATGTAAAATCCCTTAAATCTAGTAAGTGAGGAATTTATCATTGTGCTGCATATTGACAAAATGATTGTTTATCAAATGTCATCAATTTTACTATTTGCACGAAATGATCAAATCTCATGTCGACAATACATGACAAAATGATAAATTGTTAATCAGTAAAAAAAAAAACTTGAAATCGGTATTTTGCAACAAAAAGATCAATAACGTTCGCATGGATCAGAATGTCATCAATTCGACATTTTGCGACCAAAAGATCTAAGCAGGATGACTCACTTGTTTTTATGACATTTATAAGAGATTTATAATATGATATTTATAATCATCATAAATATAATGTAAGTGCATACTTCACGCTAACTTACAATTGTGATGAACGGAAGGCAGCGGTTCCTTTCACTTTCCTGAAGTAGGAGATATAATGTAATTACTGCAATTATAATATAAAACGCCTACTTAAGATTAAAAGAAAACATAAATAATTGAAGAGCAGACTAACACTTTTCATTTTGATTTTAAAACTAAAACTAAAACAACCTTAGCAGACACGCATGACTAATTGCATACACTTTTATGAGCTATACATTGAGTATTTATATCTTATACTTATATCTGTAACATATTTCTGGAACTATGAGGTTGATGATTACTTTGGCGATATGTTTACTTTTTGAGACTGCTACTGGAAAAGAGGAAGAAAGCTGTAAGTGTTTTTTTTTTTTTATCATGTTTGTTTGTTTTGTTTTTTCGTTTCGAAAATCTGTTCCTTGTTGATAGTTGTGTCCGTTGCTCGATTGTCGCAAACTGTATACGACTCTGTGTGGTTAGTAAATTATTGTAACGGTATAGCAAAACGCAACACATCTATGTTACCTTTTTATCTTGATACAGTTGACGATTGGCCGTAATTAGGTACAGTTACAGATTCCCACGTCGCTCTAGATTCTATCAAGTAAATCTGTTACAATTTACCAGAGTAGGATTAAGGTTTATGAAACGTTATCACTGTTTCCAAACATCACAACGTTTAATCATAATAACGCCTTTTAAACGGGTGTATTACAGTTAAGTAGGCTATGCTATAAGGATCAGCTGCGAGAATAAAGGTAAATCTAGGCCAAGTAATGACGTACTCTCATTCCTATCGCAAGATTTCACACATCTGCTGAGGTTTAATTATACAGTAAAATTAACATAAGAATAGTTAATTTAAGCAGTTAATTTCGAAATTAGACCAATACTGGGTAGGTGGGATGCATAACCTTTCCTCGGAACAATTTACCTTATGTTCAACATGGTAACTAATGATACGGCCATGGGTGGTACTCCATCTTTAAATATAATTCACATGGGATGGAAATATTAATTCTTGTTAGTGAATTAAAACAAAATTTGAAAACGTCAAATAAAATTCTAGACTAGACATGTAGACATGGGGCAATAGGCATTGTTATTAATGTTATTAATGCATTGTTATTAATTACTGCCTTGGTAGTGGAGATGCAAATCGATTAAGTAGAAGAATTCTATAATGTTATTTCAAATATCAGTTCTTGATAATAGACCATTTACATAACTTTTGATAGATCAGCAAATTGTTATGTAAGAACTTGCAATGTGCAATGGTATCGACGTAAAGATCGTGTGTCTTTACGTATACAGTTAACTATTCGTATGAATTGGTCAATCAAATCTTCTTCAAATGTTTGCCTTCTTTTGAGACTTATGATAAGCAATCTAATTTCCATGCCAATATGATAATTTTGCGAAATTATATTAAGAAATAGCTACGTGACTACCTCAATGGACATACTATACTATGCGATAGTGCATATACAGGTCTAGTGGTGCTAAGATGGGTACACACAGCGTATACACTACAGTGTGTACTACAATATCGTACGCATATCGGCTATCGAAACTTTTCGGCAACGGTTTTCCGAGCTTGGTAGTCCAATAACCGCGCATGGGCAGTGAATTAATTGTACGCCTCCCACCAAAAATCACGATATCTGGCCTTTAAACAAGACTAGTAATCTCCACCACTGAACACCACCAAGTGATCTGATACAAAAAAATATTTTGATAATCCTTTCTTTTTATTTCCATTTTTAATAACATTACTTTTTGAGTCATAAATTTCATATTTCCATTTTTGTATTCAGATTCATACTTAGGTTGCTATAATAATTCAATTGGTAAAACACCAGAGACATACCCAACAGATGGTAAGACGTTTAAAAGAGACGATAAGATAACAACAAATAAATGTCGGTATTACTGCTTTGGAAAGAAAGATTTACCGTACTTTGGTATGACAGAGGGCAGTAGATGCTACTGTTGGAATTCATCTGCTGGATATCAGGTTTATGGGAATTTACCTCTTACGTCATGTGGTTACAGCTGTCCTGGAAATGAGAGCAACATATGTGGAGGCCATAGAGCAATATCAATTTATGGAGGTAAGTTGTATCCTATCACACCATTTTAGAATGTTTAAGAATAAATCTAGTTGTTTAACACCTCACAAAAATGTGATAACAAACGAAACAATTGCATTCCCTCATGTTTGGATACATTCAATTAATAACACAACTTCTCATATTTGTGCTACTATTTGGCAATGGGTGTGTTGTATAACTGGATATGTACACGTTAAGTTTTAATCATCTACGTTTCATTTCGAATTGCTTCATAATTATTCAATAACGTGGTTATAATGTTCAGATTCACTCGTAGAAGAAAATTTCGACGAAACTAGATGTCCTACAAACTTTACGCAACAAAATGGCCGTGTGGTCAGCCTTAATGATACATCGGTTACCTTTTCTTGTGATTTCGGATTTGTTCTGAAAGGCGATGAATGGATGCGTTGTAATATTACGTCATCTCAAGATTACATTTGGATCGGACTTCAACCAACTTGCGAAGGTATAACGAAAATGTATGATTTATTAATCAGTTTTAGAGTTGGGATAAGAAAGGATTAACAACAATATTTTTGCATTTTTGCATGCACGTAATGCCCTGCTTTGGGTAGGGTGGGGTGGGGTGTGGTGGGGGTAGGTTGTTGATACTGTTTCATGATATGGACTAAACTAAGTCTTAACTAATAATTACTAAAAAAAAACACATTCATGCTGGTAACAACATTTCATACATTGGTGCCAGCTTTGTGAAAGTATGTATTCATACATGATCTGTGTGCGTACACGTGTAATTCTGTGCGCGCCTAGAGATGCGGATTTTTGTTTTCAGTACGGACATTAACTAAAGAGATTGTATTCTATTCAGTTAAGTCCAAACGTAAGCTTATATCTATCATTTCCTCCTTTTCAGATTACCGATTCCATATGATGATTGGATTGTTGTCCTTAATACTTCTGCTATTGGGTGTCCTATTAACTGGTTGTTGCGTCAAGTATGTTTCATATGTGTCAACTTCTCACCTATCTGTTTCTTCAATAACAAGTCCAGGCACTGATAATATAGCTATAATTTAGATCCACATTTAGTAACTCGTGTCGTTATGAAATCGAGTTCCAGTCCTGATTCTGCGCAGAGAATTTAGTTATTGGTCAGACATTTTCTGTAGTAATCTCAATTTATAGGTGTTCGTTTTCTATGTTTCTGTATGTTATACTTACGTTAAGTGCATAATTAACGGTCATTTGGGGTGATTCGTCAGATAATCTAGTACACTATAAACAATTTTGATTTTAATTGTTGACAGAAGTTCATAATTTCCAACTAAAAATTGCTTAGCTATTACCTTTTTTTTGGCCCTGAATAATTTTGAAGTTTTGTATAATTTACTAATACGAACCCATTTCTTGGATTTTCAACCACATAAAACACAAACCCTAAGACGTTTCAATTCCTTTGCAAACAAATTGTAATATAATGGTCATATATGCAGTTTCATATACTCAATGATGTGTGTTGTTTTCTTCATAGGCATACGTGTCAACGTTCATTTACACCTCCCCCTCCTCTTCCTCCTCTTCGTCCTCGTCCTCATCCTCGTCCTCATCCTCGTCCTCGTCCTCCACCTCATCCGTCAAAAAGTGTTTCTTCAACATCATTATTGGACGATCAATTTGTGACGAGAACATTACGAGAAAACGGTTTTTATTCAACATATCATAAACGAGATAGCCAATCGGACTCTCAAGAGAGCAGTTATGAAAGAGGTTCTACCACCGATCCTTACATATATGGAAACGAAACGAATACATCCATTACATCCTTTGGAACAGATATCGAAAATCAAAGATCGCCTGATACAATCTACATATACTAACCCATTTATCATGAGACTTTTCTTAATCAAGTTTTTGTTAATTTTTAATTTGACCAAATTCAGTAAAAATGCATATTTTATAAGACGTTAATATATGGTGCAGTGAAGAAATTTCAAAATGAAATCAATGATAGAGAATATTTAAACTGTCACTACAAGAAAATAAAATAAGATTTAGGTTTTTTTTATTTCTATGCTTCGTAAGTTTTTTGTGCTGAAGTACCTATGTTGAAAATAAAACTGTTCGGGTAATATGAAATAATCAGTAACATATTTAGATATTTATCAAAACCATACAGCTGAAAGACAAAACATTCGATATTTCAAATCCGCCCCCCCCCTACCAGCCCGACCAGGGGTTCACAACTTTAGAAGAATTTAAGTTTAGCTTACAGCATTTGATGACCCTTCAAGCAAAGTATTACCAATGTTAGAATTAATTGCCATGATATTTTGAGCTAGTCCTTAGTTATATGAAATAATCAGTAACACCTTTTAGATATTTATCAAAACCATACAGCTGAAAGACAAATCATTCGATATTTCAAGTCCCCCCCCCCCCTACCAGCCCGACCAGGGGTTCACAACTTTAGAAGAATTCAAGTTTAGCTTACAGCATTTGATGACCCTTCAAGCAAAGTATTACCAATGTTAGAATTAATTACCATGAGATTTTGAGCTAGTCCTTAGTTACTGAGATATCACAGTGTATATTTACCGTCACATTTACAACAAGAGTGACAGCGGTCACCTCATCAATGTATGCACATATACGGCAGTGGTCAAGTATGTAGATACCCACTTATGATTTGCACTGATGTATTGCGAATTGCGATTGACTACTACGTATTCTCACAAGAGCTCAGTAGTGAATATGGTCGAATATGATCGATGGACGTGATTTATAATATCTAGTGATTGAATAACAACGGAGATGTAACCTATATAGAACAAGATCATATTTAGGAATAAGATCAGTTACGGTTGTAAGTATATTAATCTTGAATAGTTAAGACTTCATCAGTGATTTAATAACAACGGAGAAGTCACCTATATAGAACAAGATCATATTTAGGAATAAGATCAGTTTCGGTTGTAAGTATATTGGTCTTGACTGGTAAGGCTTTATTAGTGATTTAATAACAACGGAGAAGTCACCTATATAGAACAATATCATAGGAATAAGATCAGTTATGGTTGTAAGTATATTGGTCTTGACTGGTAAGGCTTTATTAGTGATTAAACAACAACGGAGAAGTCACCTATATAGAAAAAGATCATGGGAAGAAGATCAGTTATGGTTGTAAGTTTATTGGTCTTGACTAGTTAAGACTTTATCAGTGATTTAATAACAACATAGATGTAACATATATAGAACAATAACATAGGAATTAGATCAGTTGTTTGTAAGTAAATTGGTCTTGATTAGTTAAGACTTTATCAGTGCTTTAAGACAAAAAAGAAGTCACCTATATAGAACAATATCATAGGAATAAGATCATTTATAGTTGAATGATTATTGGTCTTGGCTGGTTAAGGCTTTGTTATCGAATCCTGTTATCTTCAAATGAGCTGGCATGTAATTAAAAAGTCCTAGCGCCATCCAAAGCTATATTATTCAGATCACAATTAGTAAATTTAATTTATACGAGGTGGCAAAGCCAGAGGGTATAGGGGTAGCGAAAACGTTCTCTTCCCCATTATCACCCCGACAGAAATTTTAGAGACGAAAGTCTTGCAAAGAAAATTGGGCAAAGAAAAATAATTAGCTGTAATATACATAATACTATAGATATTCTTTTGTTCTTATAGCAAACTGTTATCTGTCAATGTTGCATTTCCCATACTACTTTACATTTTTGAAACATAACCCTGTAGACAGACTAAGGAGGTTCATCAACTAAAACTGACTGTACTTTATAGTCTAAGACGCAGACAATTAGGTCACTTAATCAGATGCAACTCGAACCTGAGTGGGAAGTCATTAGAATTCTATCCCTTCAATTACATATTTACAATACATTTTTACATTTTTCAAGGAAACATGGTGCTGAATGTCATTCAAGGATGCTTTGTTGTTAATATGTAAGGAAATATTAAAAGAACATGTTTTGGTTAATTTATTAGAACATTAACATTAATATTGATAGGTCTGCACTTAGGTACCGACGTTATTAGCTCTTTGTCTTTTTAAAGGAACATTCTAGAGCATAGTTTGCACAAAGTAACATAACATATCAGACTAAAACACTGTATGAAGTCATCCTTTAATATAATTAGCACGCAACATTTCCATTTGGATCAATATAGAGATACGACACGACTCCGTGTAACAACCAATTAGTATTAGTATTTATTTGTAAATACTCGATATCGTTAATATATACAAGGCCGTAGCCACTCGGAGCCATTAGGAGCCACTCGGAGCATGAGCAAAAGTGCCTTCTCCCCGTCCCCAAATTGTCTTAATTCGAAAACTCTATACACAAATGTAGTTAAAATGATAGCATCATATCACCATATTTTGCTTCCAATCACCACTAACTGAAATATAGGTGGATCAGAAGGGGGGGGGGGGGGGTTTCCATTCCCCTTAGACTCCTTTCCAAAACAGACGTCAGCAACATTTTTTCAACCCCCACCCCCCCACTCCCACGAAAGTCGAACTCGTTACGGAAGCACAGCCTACATGGTGTCAGGAAACGTCATATCAATACAAGCGTTAATTAATTTCTCTAAGTCTTAAAATGTGGAAACAAATTTGACTGGCCTCCTCCACACAACAAGAAGGCAGGCTATACGCACCTGAGCTATCCTGTTGTAGAATATGATGCCATTGAACCTGTCGCGTTTGTACTGTCTGTATCGTTAGTGATATGTAAATGATTGGCCATGTAATTTTTGATATTTCTGGACACATCTTGAAAATGCCTATAGTCATCTCGATGAAATGCAGTGCGATGAGATCTGAAAATCAAAGTTATCAGCTAAATGTACATTTTTGGCATGTAACAGATACATTTTTGGGTAATAGTCTTTCTTTCTTTTTTGACAACAGAATGTTGAATACACTTCCAAAATTTGAATAAAATGTTTCCACATTTCCTAATTATACGTTTTTTTATATTTCCAACTTACAATAGGTTGCTAACTATACCTCACTCTATTGTATCATATAAGCAGGCTACAAATCTGCTTCTTCCTTTGTTCAATTCATCATTTATCGTATTTAATTGAATTCTACTTCAATGGAACTATAAACAAGACAGTCAGTTCTTCCTTAAACTACAGACACCGACATTTATCCTATATTTCAATGATGTACTTGTCCAGGTGTCCTAGAGTATCTTAGTTGTTCACAGTATCTAACTTTAAGTCGAGTGGAAAGGCCTGTAGTCTGTGAAACACAACATTTGATTTTCTTACCGCCGTAGATTGAGCTAGGACGTTTACGATGACATTATCAATTTCAAGTTTATTTCAAAATTTTAATTTTCTTAGTGGGAATGACGTCTTTGCATAAAGCCAAATAAACAAGTAACTTGCTTTCTCCATAGTTTGCCTTGCATTAAGTGTGTGTATGTAAAGGACGGTGTGTAAGTTTGGCGTAATCTCTTATTAAATGTTAAATAAATGTTACATAAAACGGTTCTATGATACCAGTGAAACTGTTAATTCTTCAGTAGATACAAAGAAAGTTGTTTAATTCTGTTCTAAAAACTTCCAGCCTCCATCGAGATTCGATACATTAGCCACTATCCTTCATTTTGTTTGAGTAAAAATTATTTCCTATGGGGAAACTATTACTTTGGGTGGTCTAAGGGACTATAGAATATTAATTTTCAATTTGACCCACCTTGACCCACTTTATTCATTCGTAGCGAATTTGCTACAATGGGTAACACTGGAAATATGACAAAGATTTTATCCTTTTCTAGTAACGGTTTATTTTCAAGATAACCATACCATAGTTTAAAAACATTTTGGACTTCAAAGAACAAAACAAGGTGAATACATGAGTAAAGCAAGTTCAGTTCTGATTGTAATTGTGTCTTAGTGAACATGATATAGTAACAGCTTATCACAAGGTAACTATATCATAGACTGAAAACACATATAAAAAATAGGGACTTCAAAGAACAAAACAAGGTGCATACATGAGTAAAGCAAAGTTAGTTCTGATTGTAATTGTGTCTTAGTGAACATGATATAGTAACAGTTTATATGAAGGTAACCATACCATAGACTGAAAATACATATACAAAATAGGGACTTCAAAAAACAAAACAAGGTGAATACATAAGTAAAGCAAGGTCAGTTCTGATTGTAATTGTGTCTCAGTGAACATGATAGGCATGGAAGCAATTTCTGTTCTTGTTGGGGCAAAGGTTTACGTTACACTTCATACATTTAACGTATGCTAATCCGTCTGGAAAATTTTTACACCTTGCCTTTTGCCAATACCTCCTGTCCGGTGTATCGGTGTCTTGGCATCTGAAAATATAGAAGCAAATATTGGATGTTCAGGATCTTGATTTGTTTGTTCGTAACATCGATCAGGTGCTGCCCTTCATGATGCTCATAAGCTGCCAATGATGAACTTGCTAGCTGCCACCAGAGGCGGCCCCCACTGCACACCCATAATCATTTTATTGCCTCAAGGTATGCCTCAAGATATATCATCCCTCCTTACCATGACCCCTGTCGAATGGTAATGTATGGCTGGCAGTATTCCCTCACCATGAACCGATACACTGAGCTTAAATGTACAGGATTGGCCTATGCTCCCACCAGACCACCCCTCCCCTACCCTCCCTCTGCCATACTGTCCATTTAGATCACACTAAACCATAGTACCACCCCCCCCCCAACTATGACCATTGTAGAATGGTAATGCAAGGCAGCCTATATTTCCTATACCATGATATGATATATGTACATGATTGGCCTACGTTGCCACCAGACCAACCCCCCCCCCCCTATCTTCCCTCCCTCCTCTCCATCGTGACCTATGATCATGACAAACCCTGATGAGGAAGCCCTTAAAATATTCTCATACCTTTTAATAGCACAAAATTGCATTGATGGCTAGGCCTATATCACATCCTGCAGCATAAACTACATGTTAGATGTATGTATAGGGTTGGCCTATCCTTCGATGTGTGCTGCGTTCATTGACCAATGTAGCAAATTTGCTACATGAAACTTGTCGCAACTCTTTTCAGGATCTAGAATCAATTTCATGGTAAATATTACATGCCTATGTATACTACTGGTATTAAAAATAATGACTAATAACAGGGTGAAAACAAAACAAAACTTACCTTGGTTTTACATGCAAATCACAACATGAGGAGCAGCCATTTTCTCTCCTCTATCATTCTTTTCAATTGATAAATGCTGCCCTCAAATAAGTGCTAGTACTTTGGTGATATTGTGGGTCATTGCTAAACTGGTAGAGAAATACTTTTTAAGAAATAGTCGCCCAGGAAAGAACCTGGACACGAAAACCAAACTACCGAACGACTGATCCGCTCTCAACCCCATTGCCCTTGCATCGGGACTGTGACTGTGTGATCATCGTCGGGTGTGCATCACGATTCCCCTCGAAAGGGAACATATACTACACATGATCTTAGCCAAAAGGCCAAGAAGCTGGCAGAGAAATTTTTGTATTTTTACGGCAAGATACCGACAGCCAGGATATATAAAAGAAACCAGTTTCAACGTACGTGGTTGATTATATACAATCAATGCATATTGAAGCACCGAAATAACATAACGAGAATATAATCCATAACATTTAGGTTACTCCTTCACTGTGAATATGCAAATTAAACAGTGTCACGATGTATGTTTATTGATTCAAACGGTAGTAAAGTGCAATTGTACATTCACAAACAGTTTAAATAGTAGATATCAAATCATTACACTCACCATTACAGACAGTTTGTTCTTAGTCAAAGTTATGCGATTAAAGATGCATTCTCACTGTTAGTTTCGGCTAATAATCTTTCAACATATTTAGTTCCTGTAACAGCAATTATAATAGCTAACGGTTCAATTGTGAAACATGTTGAGTAGTGACAGAAAGAAAATTGAATAACAACCTCCTTCGATGTTACTAAAAGTCAAGTGCCACAGTTTCATTTGCAGTGTCATTGAAACTCACTACACACAATGACACTGAAGAATAGGTATGCACTTTCGGACATGGCGCAGATAATTTTGTTATGTAGTAAGAATCAGATACACTATGCTATTGCATTGCATTGCTAACTATAATTATCACTGTTTTCGCGGACTATGGCCCGATTTGGTTTTGCACAAGAAACGACAGGTGACTGTACACTCTGAGATGGATGTGAGAGTGAACTGTTTTCGTACTTTCTTAATTGCTGTAATGAACTCTTTGGTAACTGCCGATGAGGGTCCTTGTGAGTAGTTTATTCAAATAACTGTAATAACACAACCCTAATTTAATGTGTCGATTGAATGGTAATTGCTTCAGTCATATACAGAAACACGTAGGCCTAAGTTTCATTTCAAAGTTTTCCAAAATCGAAGATACATAGTTATATGCCGCATTTTTTCTCATTTAAATTCACTCCTTTATCTTAGATGCATTAGATATGTGGAACATCATTTTTTTATATCGTAAATATTATTCGCTACAATTCGTATGACACTCTTTATCGGTAACAAAACGCTGTTCTGAGAGATAATGGCTGAACAGAGTCACACAGGTTAGGCCGAGTGACACAGGCTGGATACAGAAAGACACGGCATGCATGGATTAGAATGAGGCAGGGTGAAGTGAGTGACACAGGCTGGTTACAGAGAGAAACAGGATGCATGGATTAGAATGACGCAGGGTGAAGTGAGTGACACAGGCTGGTTACATAGAGAAACAGGATGCATGGATTAGAATGACGCAGGGTGAAGTGAGTGACACAGGCTGGTTACAGAGAGAAACAGGATGCATGGATTAGAATGACGCAGGGTGAAGTGAGTGACACAGGCTGGTTACAGAGAGAAACAGGATGCATGGATTAGAATGACGCAGGGTGATGTGAGTTACACAGGCTGGATACAGAGAGACACGGGATGGGTAGAATGTCGCAGGGTGAAGTGAGTGACACAGGCTGGTTACATAGAGAAACAGGATGCATGGATTAGAATGAGGCAGGGTGAAGTGAGTGACACAGGCTGGTTACATAGAGAAACAGGATGCATGGATTAGAATGACGCAGGGTGATGTGAGTGACACAGGCTGGTTACATAGAGAAACAGGATGCATGGATTAGAATGACACAGAGTGATGTGAGTGACACAGGCTGGGTAAAGAGAGACACGGGATGCAGTGGGATAGGCTGGTGCAAGTTTTTGTGTAGCATACTAATTTAAAATAAGTCATTGAGCGGAAAGAATGTTAATACCGATAATTGGTAATGACTGTTTGTTGCTTATAAGACGTTTCTAATTTTTAAAAGACTAGTGCTGATCACGCATCAGCAGTGCCTTGGAGTTGAATTGGCTACAGTCTGGTGGTGCCACACATGAAGAGGTCAGGTACCGAAAAAACACATATCGATATGTTCATAAGTCCACCAAAACCACTCATGATGCGATAAAATATGAATATTTCAATGGCTTATCTACATCCATAGGTTTGTTATAGATTGAGGAGAGAGAGTTAAACACACACACAACTCAACTCAAAATATAGTATTAAATAGATATTAATTCCACTTACGTTGTGACTAACTAGCTAGTCAATGCTATTTTTGTAAGGTAAACACAACTGGCGAGTAGATTTGGAACATGCCAAAGAAAGAACTTGTCTTGCCTGGAAGGTAGTAAATGAGTACAAACGATGAAACTTCAAAACTGCAAATAACTTGAATCTCTTCCGATTATCCGAGTCAAAACCATACAGTTGATATTTAGAGAATGGAAGAAAACGGACATGTAGGTCGTCTTAAACCAATGATGCATATAAATATAAACTAACACAGGGTAATTTGTGTTACAAACAAATTGCCACATTGTTTCTAAGTTTAATAACTTACTGAAACGAGAAATGTAAACCTGTAACTGTAGAATAAGTTACAGAATAGCAGAATGACAACCAATGTGTTTAATATTTTACCAGCATGCATGGGCGCAGATCAGTCTTGGATAAGGTGGGTACGCGTGTCTGTTCTCTGATATTATCTAAGCGGAGCGCGACCATGGGTTCGTGCGAAGCGTACAAGGAATTTGTTAGCATATATACCTCCCAGATCGCCGGAAATAATACTTCCCAGACCCAATGAAGCTCCCAAACCTCCTCAAGTTTTAGATCTCATGGCTTAGAAATTTAGTTTGGGGATATACATGGGCGTCTGCACACAAAAAAGAAACTGGCGACAAATAATCCAAGTAGAATTTTTTATACGATGGGTCTGGGGTCCTCTCCCAGAAAACAATTATAGTCTGCCGCAAATGCGATTTCCGTCCTATATTTAACAACTGTGGATAAATATAATAAAATGATAACTGCTGCATGTCATTTGCACAATGCTGGACCAGACTGCACCAAAGTTCAATACAGGGGAATTTGAAATGCAGCGTTTGGTCAAGACAAACTGATGGGGACACGGTATAACATGTCCCCACCACTGAATATGTTGGTGGGGACGCGTCCCGCTGTCCCCACCAGGATCTGCACCCATGTCAGCATGAAATACACAAAAGTGAATAATTGAATGAGTCTTTTGAAAGCATAGGGTCTTTAATGCGTCCTCGATCCTCAACATTGAGCACTTGTCCACATTGGTGAAATGTAATATCCGCATGGAAAGTATGACAAGTCCTCTTCAGTTGTGAGCATATTCATTATCTTTCGGTTTCAAGTCTAATATTCAGTTTCACGACATTCTGAAGTCATCTATGAACTTGCAAACCCCATTACATTGAAATAATTACAAAATCCCAAACAACAGCCTCATTTTATCCATACAACAATTTATATAGTGACGTGTTTTGGGGGACTAAAATTATATTTGAGATATGGCGTAAGACAAGACAGGTTAATATAAATATGACTTTGAGATCACCGGATTGCAAAATGGCGCCATATGATAGATATCGGTATCCAGTACACTTCTGGTGTATTATCTTGTTGTTGTGAAGTCGTGTGAGAATGCCTACTAGACCTTTATACAATAACTAACTAAATTGTAACTATCACTTTGTACACAGAGTAGGCCTACACTTAACATATATACTATAAGCTAATAACTATATCCAACATTGGAACAATATTCACATAGGGCGTTTGTTATTGGTGGCAGTCTGCCATAGATGGACCTCTTGTACAGTTGGGTCTCTGCTCTTCATTGGACTGATGGATGCAAAGAATGTTTCTTAAATTCGGGGGGGGGGGGGTATATAAACTTAAAAGGTTAATGTCAGACTAGACTACAAACATTGGCACATGACAGTTTCTGTACAAACCACATCACATTCACCTCTAGCTTGTGTATATGTTTGTATGTGATTATGTTTGTGTGAGTGTAAATTGTATATAGATATTTATTGACATTTATTTTCATTTGACTGAATGTGTTGTAGCTAACTCTACCTTTTATCTTCAGATGCAAGTTACATCGGATGTTATTCTTGGAATAGAAGCAACTCTGACATTGTTGGGATATACATAGCCTTCAATTTATCGATACCAAAGTGTTCCTCTTTTTGCGAAGAACAACTAAAAGTGAAAGGTTTACCGTTTGCTCTAGCGAGTGGTAACTTATGTCTGTGCTTTGACAATACAACTTACTGTAATAGGGAATCGCGGTTAAGTGATGACGAATGCCTGGGCCCTTGCCAAAAAACTGCAAAGAAGATGGAATATTGTGGCCATCAAAATACTGCTGCTGTTTATGAATGTAAGTAGTATCATGTTTTATTCTGTTTTCTTTTAAATTAATAGTATTCCTTTAAGGTGTGCTATAATGATATACCATATAGCAAACGACCAATTACAAACTGAATAGGGTCCCAACATACGACTTTATGTAATCAACAATGTTTTGTTTTGTTATTACACATTTTCATTGACACTTCAAACGTTTTTGTAAAATTTACCCAACCGGTGTGCATTAAATTTCAGAAGTTCAAGAATACAGGTTTCTTAACAAAATATTTCTGTCAGTGGTAGGTACATAGTTGTATGTGTTTTGTTTACAGCGAACCAAACGTGCGAAATAATGCTTGAACTTAGGCAAAATCATCAAACTAAGTGTTCGTTTTACCTAGTGAATGTGAAATCGTGACTGGAATATGAACTTAATTCATATCACAATATTTCGTCACTCAGACAACTTTGATTAAATTAGTAAGATATATACAAGCAGAGGCAACAAAATTGGACAACAATTGTTCGAATATTATAATTTATTAATTTATTTATTTATTAATCAAGTAACTAAAGCCATAATTATATAGCATTTTTATAACAGGACAAAGAAAGACAGTTTTACAAAGACATGTCTTCAATCTAATAAGCAAAATACGACATACGATGTGCCAAATGGTAATAAGATAAACGTTTCATATTAATTTATTTTATTTAGCTGTAAACGGAGAGGAAAA
The DNA here is from genome assembly GCA_000934455.1 of Apostichopus parvimensis. Taxonomy (NCBI): domain Eukaryota; kingdom Metazoa; phylum Echinodermata; class Holothuroidea; order Aspidochirotida; family Stichopodidae; genus Apostichopus; species Apostichopus parvimensis. The sequence goes on along the minus strand of JXUT01145831.1, from coordinate 2,144 downwards.
TGTAACATGCAGAGTGACGTCACCAGATGAAGAATTGACGGTCTTGGGCACGGGTAAAGTTTTGTTTATTACTTTAATATTCTTTGAGATTTTTCCTTAACTTTTGTAATTGAGATCCTTGTCGGTTAAAATTTCAAATGAAATATTATCTGTCAAAATCAGTCATCCATGGCACTCAACCTTTGCATCAACCATTAATTTCATGTAAAGACTTTAGCAAACGTGATGTCTTATAATCTGAGGATTTAAAGAAATTATACTGCCTTGAAGAGGACAATAACCCAACTGTTATCTTTAGCTTACATTATACAGATATTTGTAGTGAATAACTTCCACAAGCAAACAAGGAAAAACAAATCTGGCACCATTTTGGAGATATTCTTCTTCCAAAAGGCATTTGTTTGAATTGTCGTATTGCAAACGAATGACGTCATAGTGTAACTAGGATTTTATACCATTTATTTTCTCTTTGTTTTTCATTTTATTATTCGCAAAGTAGATAGTTAACAGTTCTGACACTGCAAAGCCATCATAGGTCATATTAAGAACTTCAATCCGTTAGATACCGCTTTTGCAAAACACATCTACATTACAGATAGTAAACGTCATATTATAAAAGAAGCTGGCTTGATGAAGTTATATTTGTTCAAATGCTAGGTTGGGCGTTTCAGAATAAAACATTAAAACGTCGATATCTCCCAAAAGCAATTAAATTGTATTAGCTGTTTAAGTCAGTTGTTCTTCAAAGTTATCTATATCACGCAGTCTAATGATGATGGTTAGGGTTTGTGTCCCCTTAAAAACAATATTGATGTTAATCAATCTTCTTGAAAAAAACAAAAAAGATAATCTATTCACTGCTTGTTGAATACTACTTGTATATATCTATGAAAAGGGATGTATCATTGAATTGTTTCTTCGGTACTTTCGATTTTTGTTGGAATTGATTGATTGACTGACTAATTGCTTCCTGATTGACTGATTTTTTTATTGCTTGATTGACTGACTAAATGCTTCATTAACTGGCTCATTGATTGATTGATTTATATTTTGATAGTCATTGATTGATTAAATGACTTACTGACTGATTGGCTGATTGATTGATTGATTGACTGACTAATTGATTGATTGATTGACTGATTAATTTGTTGGTTGATTGCTTGATTCATTAATTAATAGATTAACTGATAATATTTGTCATATTTTGTCTTTCATACATGTAGGAAGAATGAGATATCTGATCTTCGCTGCTGCCCCTGTTCTAGTCGTCATTGCAGTGTTTCTTATGCGCGGATGCCAAGAGTATGTCAAATAATCATTTCCTTATAATAATCATAATTCATAATGAAAGATGGTTTAATGGATTTTATTTGATCGTTAATATTTCCTCCCTTCCACAATGTTCATGTATGTCATTATTAATCAAATACAAACAGAAAATTCAACTTTTTTAAACGATATGTTGACGTTTTGCTTCACAGGTTTACATGAAAATCATCTAGTAAAGCGGATAATTGACCAACAATTATTAGGGGTATTATTAGCAACACCACTGACCCAAAAAATGAACAAATTCAGAGTAACAATAAAACATTAATAATTGTTTAGTAATATTTGATAATCAGTATATTATGACTTCGTGCAGCAAGGACAAATAAATAACACCCAACACTCGATACTTCCATATCCTACCAACTTTGGGTAAAGTTTTGCCCCAAAACAAGTCAAAGTACTAAACTTAAACCAATTTCATTGCCAAAAGGTGATAAATTGTTCAAAATTGTCTGGATTTTACTTATTAGTTGGGAAAAACTTTAACAACGTTTGTTGCACACAGCTTAAGCATGTATAGTGTTATGTTGAAATATTTGCCGAACGTCTTCAGAGTGAATAACAGCCGAGTGACAACATAACTTTTTCGAAATCTCACACACTACTCCATTTATGGTCCTTCTTTTATTGATATTTCATTAAAATAGCTTGTTTCTCCCGTTTCAATGCCGTATATTTTAATAACATCTGGATCTCACTTTTGCACAATCAGAGAACTTACCGCCCACTGAAGGTCAATGTACCAACCTGAAGCTATCACAGGATTCATCCCAGGATTCAGATTCATCCCAGGATTCATCACAGGATTCATC